>JACGDI010005707.1:877931-916544 GCA_014898725.1 Jacaranda copaia
AGCTAGTTCACCACAAAAACACACCTTATATATGAAAACCAAAACTAAAAAATAAAACAAATAATTTTTCAAAATAACAAATATCTATACAAAACATGTTATATTCAGCAAAACAAGAAATATTCACCAATTCTACACTAACTACAAATACATAAAACAAGTACACCTTACTCTAAGGAATTTATTTATTTGATCCAAAGATAAAACATTATTGTAAGAATAATTTTAAACGGGGAAACAACAAAAATACTTTAACCAAAAGCAAAATGCACGAAAATTTCAACAACCCTCCAAAATTTTTTAACATAAATAAAAAAATCAAAGCAAACAATTGATATTTATTTAACAATCCAAAAAACATTTGTTAACATAACCTAAAAGCAAAAAATCAAAGCCTACTCAACAAATTCTAACCAAGCAATGTAAAATATCAAATAAGAATACTTGATTGTTGCTAACTCCAAGCAATAATTCTGACCATTATTCTTCACTTCAAATACATTAATATGGTTTCTATATCTTATATGACAAAACAAACTATACCTAATAAATAAAAACAAAGACGGCCATTACTATCTTTTCTAGTTAAGTAATAAAGAACAATATCGCTAGTTCCATTTTGAAGAACTCTGCTATTGATACAAATACATATTTATTTAAAAACTAAGATACAAAAATAGATAAACAGAATATATAATGCAAAAGCCAATCGCTCGGGCAAGATAGATAGTAGCAAAAATCCAAAACTCTATTGTAGCATATTTAACTGTATTATAATTATAAAGAACCAAATCTAAAAAATATTTACTACTTATATAAATACATATTTAATTAAAAACTATAATGTAGAAAGCGAAACACAACACCTAGACCAAAAGCCATGCCCCAGACTAAGATAGATAGCAAACTTAAAAAATTATTGTGCAATTTCCTTAACAATATTTAAAAAAAATACTTAAAACATTAAAGAAGTAAATTGGTAAAGAACACAATTAACCTAGAGTGTGAAAATCTAAATGGTCAAAATAAACCAAAACATCCATATCAACCTCTCTAGGTTAATTGTGTTCTTTACCAATTTACTTCTTTAATGCTAGTGTGAAAATCTAAATGGTCAAAATAAACAAAAACATCCATATCAACCTCTCTAAAAATTACCTACAAAAATACCAAAGTACAAAGCAAGCAACTGACAAAACAGTCTAAGGACATACCCCCCCGCCCCTAGAAAATAACATCGAAGCATACATTAAATGAGAAATGTTAGTTTAGCCAAACAAAAAATAGCAGCCCACCAAATATATAGTCAAAAAATAGAAGAACACTAACATACAATAGAAGAACATGCATTAAGCCTACAATAACAACTACAAACAATCCAAAATCATAATAGAATAACCTTAAAAACAAACCAAGCAACATATAATAGGCCTCAAACCATAAGCAACAAACCCTAAATAGGTAGAGTACTAAAATGCAAAAGAAGAACATGTATAGAGCCTATAATACCAACTACAAAACCACAAAACAGTAATAGAATATCTAAGGAAAAAAAAAACCAATAAAGTAAGCCTCAAACTACAGGCAAGAAACTCTCAAATTGATTCTAAACTAATAAAAGCCAGAAAACAAATAACATAGGAACTTAAAACCAATATGCACTAGAATGAAAATGAACAAATAAAAAGGAACACACCCTATGGAAGAATAACCTAGAAAACAAACAACAACAAAAATAAGACAAAGATAACTCAAATATTAGAGAAAAAAATATATTTCAAGGCTTTCAGACTATACAAGTTAATTAAAGCAAGACACCCCAACCAGGAGGTGCCTGCTCCTATACGAGGTGCTACTCAAATTATACCACAAGTGTACTGAATAATAGAAGTTATTTTTCTCAAAAATCCAAGGTATTTAACTTTTACACAAACCTTCAACAAGATACAACTATAAATCGAAATATTATGAATCACACTCATAACTTCTGTCATCCTCATTACCTCAAGTGTTTCCTAGGTTAATCTATCTTCGTCACTTGATTTTATTTGGGGCAAAGAATGGAAGAAATAATAAAATAATGTAAGTTCAAATGACTTAATGAGAAAATTTAGCAATAACAACCAAGTGTCAATTTCCCAAATATTACATAACAGACAAATAGAGACAAAAATACATTTAGAAGTTGTTTTAGTCAAAATTTAAGGCAATCTGTCTCACCACCATCCCATACCAATAATGAGACTTCACCAACGAATAATGAAGTAACAAATGGAATTCTCGTAGTGTTCACAAAGATGCAAGATACTTTTCAAGTATAGAGAACTACTGATGGTGAAAGATGATTAAACACTTATCATATAATAAACATTTGTACAACTAAGTTGCTGGTGGTTCTCCTATCTTGTCGCTCCTCTTTTGAAAACCTGAAAATATTTATTCCTCCAAATTGTTGAGTGATATCAGCTCAGACACTATATCACACACTAGGCATGGCTAACATCATACTTTAACAGCTTATAGACAACTACCTCCAGCTGGCTAGGAGATAAGGTTATGTGCATTGCACATGGGTACCGATCGAAAGATCTATGACTGCGGTCCGTTCTGCCCAGTCATCTTTCATAACCAATCCTAGAGCCCACCCTCAAGGGTAATATTCATTCATGTTAGTATGTCCAACAATATTTCAAATAACATATGAAGTTGCCATGTTAACTAACACACAAATAATTCAGCACTAAGTTGGTTTCCAAAATGACATGGTAGTGTTTCAAAATCATTTTTAGCTTTCTCAACACAATCTCTAATTTTAGATAAAGTGCTATAAATGAATATCAACAAAAGTGCTTAGCGAGAAAATATGATGTGGAGTACTAATTTTTTACAAACAGTTTAATGTATCAAGGCTCGTGTACACACCCAAAACTCAACAATTTTAGACTTGTGAGAGTCTCAAGTAGGTATAGTTCAAGAATTACCGAAAAGGTGACAAAATGACCCATCAAGGGTATCGTAGGAATCAAGGATCAATACATCATAGGTAAGCAAATACTTACAATTTAGACAGGATCGAACAATAGTGATAAATTTATCAACATATATGTGTAAGATGAAGACTAAATCAATAACAACTTAAGAATCAATGGTAGCAGAACAACTCCAATATTTTATCAATTTTTAACGCAAGAATCAATGAGTATTATAGAACAAACAAACAGTGACGATTGAATCTCAACAAAATTAGGATTAATAACAAGGACATAATAGCAATTATGTATGTTCTTTCCCAGCAATGAAAGCTAATATAAACTTACCTAGAAATTATAGAAAAATTCCTAGTTATACAGACACTCATACCCTAGCTTTCTAGTCGAATCAATAACTATCATAAGATAACTTGGGTTATCATCCTATCGGAATCATTCTATCAATCCCGATAACTTAGGTTATAAATATAGTTAATGTCTTTAACAAACTCAAGGTTATTCTAACACAATCCCGATAATCTTTACATTTTTAAAAAGTCCATGACCTAGTTTCCTGATTGATTCAAGTTTAGAATAAGTAACCTAAACCAACATGTTATCTACTTAAACACCCTTATCTAATCTTCAGTTACTTCAACTGGTCAATCATAATTCTCAAATTCCATGTTACACTCAAATGTTCAAGGTAATCACACATCATAGCCCTTAACTTGACAAGTCGGCAAATTGGTTGTTAAAATCTTATATAAGGTTTCAATGGAAATCTAATAATCCCTTCAAGTCGATTAAGTTCAAGACTATAGATATTTTTAAGATTAATCTATAAATTGACATAAACTATGGTTTAATAGTCCTAAGTCATATTAGGATCAAGTTTAAACTCAAACTCCAATAGCATTCGGTAAATTACTCAAATTAAAATTTGATTAAGGAATTTATGCAAATTAAACTGGATAGAAATTCAATTTCAAGCCGAGAATAGCCTAGATGAGCCCGAGATATCATTATGTACAAACTGGTCCAAAATTGCTACCATGCACCGCCGCTATAGATTGAGACCGCTATCACCACTAGGTGCACCTCACCACAGCAAGCAAAATCCCTCTTCTCTAGATAAATTTTATTTTTGGATGCCTAGAAGCCACTCAATTTTTCATTCAAAGTCATGGCAACCATAAGTCATTGTCGTCGCACCACCGCATCAATTCCTCTGCGACCAACAATTAAAGCCCCAAATTAACACTACCACCAAATTGCCTATGTTCCCACAACCAAAACCCACCTAGTCCCCATCCATTTCTACCATTGGAAGCTGGAGAATTACCAAACCCACATTGAGCTCACCATCACCTCTCTTTTCTAGCCAATTCTTCAGTTATTTTTGAATAATTTTGGTATGATTGTTTTCCTTGGGCTAAAATGAATCCAACCATGGTTTTAGTTTCAAGTTTGATTGTAGCGCCCCTTCCTAGGACAGCACCCAATCTGAGGCACCACTCCAATTCAAATGTAAAATATGATTCATAATATCCTTAATAGGCCCATAACGAACTTTTCAAACTTAATTAACCAAAAGCAGGGACAAAATCAAGCTATCAATCAAAATAAAACACAATATACACATCATGGTTCAACCCCTAAATATCCAACAAAATTATACAAGTCTCGGATCCTAGCTAATAGTTGACATATCACAACTTCTCGATTCCAAACTTAGCATTCGATAGATCTTAAACTTACACATGAGCACCTATTCAATTACAGATTGTATCCCTTTCTTCAACCCAAGTTAAAGATCCACTCTCGCCAGTTTATCCTGTCTAAGAAACATGAATAGTATGGGGATAAGCCCAAAGGACTTAGTAAGGGATATTCTTATTAAGAAATAATGGGGATCTATCGGGAAAAATCCAACCAACGAATCATCAATTTATCTTCAAAATAGAGACGCATCAAGAACAAGCAAGAACAATCAATAACAAGTTCAACATGTAGACAATGATAAGTTCAAGAACAAATGATATCAAATTCAAGACTTTTAATAGTTACTAAGTCGGGGTTGTAATTTTTGGCTCGAATAGTCTGGGATCATCTCAACTAACTCTGCTGGGGAGATATAGAGTATCTCAACCAATCACAGTCGAGAGGAAATACAGACGGCTCATCTGACACATACAATAGCTAGATATATACTAAGAACTACACCATCCTTACTGCTTCAAGAGTAAACAAATCAATCATAATACGATCAGAACAGAACAAAGTCAAATATAATATGCAGTCCAACAAATTAGAACAAACCTGCATATCAGAATATCCTTATACCAATCAAACAAATAATCCCAAAGCCTGATAGCTTGGCAAATAATTGGTGTGTCCATACGAACTGTATAGCGCACGACATATTCCTAAGTGAGCTGCTTAGCATACTGCTAATACCTAAGCGGACCGCTTAGCATATCATGGACACCCAAGCGGACTATAAGGCATGTCCCATGTATCCTAGCATTCCGCATAGGATTGGCACTCGGCCAACATATCACCGTACAAATAATAGAATAACTGCTTATACAGATGCCTAGGGGGAAATTCCTAGCGTACTATTGGTTTCAAAGCAATATATCAGAACAGAACAGTATGCCGCCAAGGCAACAGAAGATAATAAATGGAAAACAGATAAGCCAGCATGGCCAATAAACACAGAACTGATAACAATTATGCCGACAAGGCAATCGACACAATACAGACAGACAGATATGAGACAGACAGATATTAGAACAACAGATAACAAACAAAAGTTCTAGGCATTAAAACAGGCAGAAAATGGAATCGATATCAGAAATAACCCTCACAAGAGTATTTAAATTAGATAACAGATAACAAATAGTAGACAGATTCCAAATACAGATCAGAATATGATTCAAAAATAGAGAAACCCACAAAGGGGCTTATTCTAACCACAGATAAGAAATATAACGCCAAATTGGCAGACCTACACAGGGGTTTCCAACAATTTAGAGTAGTTTAACAAAGCAATACCCAGAGTGGGAGACCCTCACCTTCGTAGTCTCAGAAAACTGCAATCACCGTCAACAGTCTACTGGCCTTTGGGTTCCAATTCCATGTCACCTAATCTAAAAGAGTATATTTACAATTAAATCCACATTCAACCTTAGATCTTACTAATATACTTATCAATATTCCAAAACTACTAATTATCCTCTTAACACAACACTTATAGAGCTTAGACCGCACTATCAATACAAATATGCTAACTAAGCTATGAATATAGAAATAGTCATGAAATCACCTCAATTATTAAAGAAGTATAACTCAATTTCCATTTACATATCATCCTCATATCATCATCCCAGCACTTCAATAATAATCTAATTTCATAAATCATGGCTAAATAGCCTAATTATCTTAATTAATCATAACATTACATAATTTTCATCATCCTTATTAAATCTAAATTCGGCATCTAGCACAATATGACCGAGTCCATGATGCTTACATATATATTCTGCATGTCTTAGTTCTTGATCCCAAATCATAATTTTGGTCCAATTAACTAGTTTATATATCATAAATAAGCCCAATGATTTACTCAGATTACATCAGGAATCAAATTATTCAATTCACTAGTATTTTAGCCAATATTTCTCAATCAACACCTTGAAACCACAAATCAAGAGTACCACTACGATCGTTAGAACAAGGGGAAAAAATTGGTCGAAAGTTGCCAGAGCACCACCGCTGGCTGCTAGACCGCCGTCCATCGCATCCAAAAAATGAGACTCACTGCTAGATTGTTCCTCTCATCATAAGGATTCCAACACTAGCTTTCGTTTCCAATTCTGAGCAATGTAGACACCGAAGTGGGCCAAAAACAGCCACTTTCACCTTTTCTTCAACGAGCTCCAATCATCGCCTTGCCATCGTCAGAATTACCATGCAAAAGTACCATCGCGATCCTCTCATCAAGAGCTTCCTAAACCTACCCTTGAAATGGAGAATCGTCACCAGAAAAGAAGAAACTCAATAACCCTGTGACATACATGCCTCGATCCTCCTTCGTTTGCCGCCACTCTGCCATCTGATTGGTGGTTTTGAGGTGTGGGAGGTGTTGGTTGTGGTGAGGGGAAACTTTTGGTTGGTTTGAAGTGGTGAAAAGGGTGCCAGAAACTAGCCAAAGATGGTGGTTTAGCTTCGATGAAGAAAAAGAAAAAAAGAGAGAAAAAGGAAGAAGAAAAGGAAAGAAGAAGAAAAAGGAAAGAAAAGTGAAAGGAAAAGTGGCTTGCCTGATTTCTCAAATCTGATTTTGACTTCTTATTTTTTTTTTATAAAATTTTAAATTATAAAATTTTTTCCTCAATTTTTTGAAAATTATGATTAATCCCAAATTGATCAAAAGTATACATAATTAAGTATATGAAAATTATAATTTAACCCACAAAATTTTTAAAATAATTAATAATGTAAAATTCATAAACTTTTCAAATAACAATGAAATCGTATTTTATAAATAAAATAAATAAAATTTTAGTAGTATTACATTGGTGGTCATTTTCTGGCAATTCACCGCTGGGGTAAGGTTTGGGTAAATTTTTAGAATTTGATAAAATTTAGTCCTTAATCCTATATATAATTATATTTTCCAACTTCTTCAATTTGACACCAAAGCTTCTTGACCAACTTCAATTGCACCCCTAGACTTCTGACCACCTTTCATTTTGACCCCCTAGGTATCAATTGAGTCCTTCAACTCTTAATTCTTACACATTGACCCCCTAAAATCCTTAATTCTAATTAATTAGGTCCAAATTGATTTATTTTAAAGTCCTTAAGCTTTTATTTATCTCACATTGACTCCCCTAAACTTTACAATTTTAAACAATCAAGTCCTTCTTTATTTACAATTAAATCCTTTAATTCCCACGTTTTCACCTAAACTTCTATTAATTTAATTTTGATCAACTTAAATCTATAGTCCTAAAATTGGGGTGCTACAAGACCATAGTTTAAAATCAATCAATCACTATGCACAATATAATTATTAGAGAGAAAAAATCACAGCCACCAACACAGAGCCAGTGTATGGGCGTTTGCATCTTTATTCTGTATTACCAATTACAAATGAAAAAGAAATTAATCAAGAGGGTAAGATTTTTTTTATTCACATTTCCTATAACTATTCATAATCTCTATTGACCCAAACCTTAATTGCCAAACTCTCCATGACCCAATCCATTAATAGCTACACAATCTCTTCCCTATCCAAAAAAGATAGGTCCAAGACCAAATCTAGCGAATTTGTACAATATCCATTACCTAAAAACCTAATTTCCACTAACCATTTTCTTTTTTCTTCCTTTCACTCGAATCATCTAAAAGAAATCTGCTTCCACACAAAAATCTAACCACACGAGTGGAAGTAATCCTAAAAAGTAAAAGCGTATTTTTCCACAAAGCCAAAAGAACCACGTTTCTTCTTATTTCAAACTAGCCCTACTCTTTTTTTTTTTCATGCATTGTTTTATATACACATGGAGAAAAAAAAAACAAATAGGCACATGCATCCTAACTTATTTATTAGACTAATATGAATGAAATGGTCCTCGTCAAACCCTAATGGAAGCAAACACTTGAAAAACTTTCTTTTCTTTTCTTTTTCTTTCTTCTTTTTTTAAAATTTCTTAATAGTGTTCAACTCAAATGCAAAGCAAACTTGGAAAAAAATTGGAAACATGCACATACACTATTATATTTATGTTGTATGTGGAGTCCTTTTTAATCTATAGATCCAGGTGCAATTAATTTTCTTTTCCTTTCTTTGTACATCTACAATTCCATGGAGACAATCTCTTCCTTTTTTGTTGCCAAACTCAGAAAGCAAAACACATCAAGATTTCATTGATCTTGATCAAATTACAATCGCCATTGAGTTGAACAATAACTTTAAGGATTTCTTTTCCTGATCGAACTAGATGACTCAATGAGGTATTATGAAAAAGGAAATGATCTATAGATAAAGAAAAACATACACTATAGCTTTAGAGAGAACAAATTATGAGTTCATAAGGTGATTTTCTTGACTTCTACATTTTTCCCTCCATGCTTGATAAATTGTCTTTAGGAATAGATATTACTATATTCATGTTGGTTTTAAATTCTCCATCAACCCCTATAAACATTAAAGATAATCACAATTGTTTGTCTTTCTATTATTCCCTTCCCTTTTTTTATATATATTATACTCTTTTCACCTACTATATCTTACTAACAACTTAGTTAACCTTTTCTTGTATCTTGGCATATTATACCATAGTTTAAAAATATTTCATCCATCACTGAAGTAAAACAGTTGATTGTCATTGATAAAGAGAATCAACCTATGGAAAAAGGCACAACATTGGTCACTCATATTTCCCTCATTAGTGGATACAAGGTGCAATGACCAAGACTAAAAAATTTGCTTTATGTGAAATAATGTTCTAGGGAAATTTTCTTAAGCAAGATTCCAAAGTGTGGCTTTAAGGGAAATTCACCATTGTCCTCCAAATAAATTAATTAGTTAACCAATAATTAGACAATCTAATTCTTCTGCTGACATATGGTTGCCACATCATTAAGGGCAAGGCCAAGTAAGGAGACACTCTTCAATTTGAAAGTGAATTCCAAAACATCAAAAGATACTGCAAGTAGACAGACATCCTTAGTTGATGCAAGCACAAGTTTATTGTTGCACAAGTCCCAATATATATTTCCTTGTTTACATATGATCAAAATTTTAAAATTATCAAAGCATTTTGCGAAGTATGGTGTCAACTTACAAATATACCTTTCTAACCTCTCTTCAAGAATTATCCTTATAGTGTTAGGAGTTGCAATCTCTTATCGTTGTGGGATTTGCACACTCATATAGGCCTTTTTATGACTAGGCTCCCTTACAACAAAGTGATTCCTAGTGCCAAGGAGTTAACCGGTGTTGATAAAGTCAAAGGTAGATTCATTCACCATTCTTACAAGTATTTGTTTCTAGCTTATCATTCACTTTAAGGGAGGTCATCTTTCTCAAATTTCCATGGAGAAATGGTGAAGTATTGATCTAAGAAAGTCACGAACTACCATTAGCCACCTCCACATGAGGAGAAAAAGATACTCTGCTCCAAATTGACTCACAATTCTCTAGGCTATTTTGGTATTCATGGAGAGTGAGCCACTATGGAGGGGGTACTATTTTTTAAGCTTGGGGTCCATGGGAACTCATGAGAAAAAACCTACTAGGTGGCATACTTGGCTTGTTAGCTTTGCATATTCATCATTCCTAGATGTCAATTATAGTCTCAATGCCTTCAAAATAGCAAGCATCATGTCCAGTGGTCGAAAGGTAAGTCATGTTATTTCAGTTTTAGCAAGCATGTACGAGGGTTTAAATAAAATTTCAAGCTCTCCGAGGCCAAGTGACATACATTCTTCTTTTCTCGTCCACTTTATTTATGCTTGGCTAGGGCACTACTTCAAAATATATTATCAAGTTCGTTAAGGAGTGCTTGGTCCTAAAATGACAATCTTTTCTAGTAAAGGGGGTACAAAGTCCTAGCGATGGATCTAGAAGTGACGCTTGGTGGGGGGGCCCAACAGCACCTGTCCCTCTTTCGGTATGTTTTTGGACGATTTGCCCAAGATACCTCATTTTTTTCCTTTTTAATTCTAATAACTAAAAGTTTTATGATAACTACTATTTATAACTCACTTATTTATGTCTATAATTATCATTTTAGCATAATTTTTTAATTTTTGTTTATGAAAAAAATTAAATAAGTATATTAAAATTATTAAAATAAATATATTATATAAAAAAATAAATAAAAATTTTATTATTTAAAAAAATGTTAAAGAAATTTCACATATGCATCGAATGTGTCAAAGTGCTAATAAAAGATAAAAATTATCCAATTTACAACTTCAAAATACATGTCATTATCGAAGTTGAACACGATGTTGTTCCACATAATAAAATTCATCAATGATCGAATCAATATCAAAATTTTTAACAGTCTCTTTTTCAAAATTAGTAACTAAAGAATTAGCAAAATAATTATCTTTCATCATATTTTTTAGCCTATTTTTGATAATATTCATAGTGAAAAAAGTTATATGATTTGTAGTTGTTGAAACAAGAAGAATCATTAACAAGTGAAGCAAATGATAGATTTAATTATAAGTTTTCTATTTTCCCATTTTCACCAATCAATTAGTCAATATATATATATAAGAACAATATTGAAACATATATTTATTTATACATTATTTGATCATAAATCTTATTTTCTTTGTAAAGCCTAAAAGCACACTTAATTTTGGATTATTTTGAATTAAAAGATACAATAAGGCCATGATATATATTTTACAATACATATATACAAACACCCAAAATATATTATAAAATTAAAGACGAAGATAATATATATTATTTAAGCAAATAGAAGAGATAAATACATATTAAAGGCATACATAAATGCAAGATTTAGAGCGAATGGTTTAGTCATAAATTCCTTGGTGATAAATCACATCCTCTGTTTTGCTTGTCATAGAAGAAGTGGAGAAAGAAGTTAATCTGTTTTGGCATATGCAGAAGCTTCCGTTGAGTCTTTGGCCTCACTGCAGCTAATAAAACCACACAAAATAAGAATCTTTAAGAATGACAATCGTGTAGCTGTAAAGCGGGTTTTATAGAGCTTCTTTATCATGGAATGAAACATGAAACAATGTCCATTTTCGGCCTTTGCATCTGTGCATGTTGCATTCTTGCTCATGATTTGAGTGTCTGAATTCAACTAAGCTGAATAGTATTGTAATTTGGGCTAACGAGATGGTCACTTGTGATGGATCTTGAAACAATCATCTCAATCTCAAATCTAATTCAATGGAATCTGTTATCTTGTATATATACAGAGAACTAATAGCTAGGCCACCTGTAAACTCGACGTGACCCCAAAACACCAACTACTTGAATTTCCTAAGACCATTTACTGTTTTGAATAAACACATTACAGATTCAACAATGCGTAGAACTAATGCGTCTGCCTTATACAACCTGAATAACTCCTAATACTATCATATTTACAGCAAGAATGGAGCCTTTCCTCACAAAGAATTTATTTGTTATCAGACTAGAATCTGAGACTTGGCAAGCTCGCGGGAGCACTTTTTGCGGCTGGAGTTACTCAAAGCACATACACAGATTTCAAGAAGATCATAGTCTTCTTCCCAATACAGAACGGAGGCCATCTCTGGGTTCTCTAACAACATCTTTGATGTCAGAAATCCAGCAATGGACCACGTCTGGTACAATCGAGCCTGTTTTCCTATAAACTTCCCATTCCTCATGTCATAGTATTCAGGCCACTGATCCACAGGTAGTCTTTGTTCAGCCAAATCAATTGCCTTTTTGGCCAGTTCCGTTCTACCCATCTTCATGCATGCCAATATGAACTGGGAAAGCAAAAGAAACAGAATCTTCAAGATCCAAAATACTAAAAAGCTCCTATAAGATCCACTTGAATGCAAAAAGCACATCCCCTCATTTTTCAATTAATACTTCAAAAGTTTGTTCTTACCTGCCACAGAAGTGTTGGCCATGATCCACCATTATGATATGACCAAGGTCTGCAAAAATCCATTAAACAGCATTCAGTAAAAGAGTTTATGACCATTTACAGTTTATCTGTCACTTTACATGTTCTGTCTTTATCCACAGGGACAGAGAATATTGGCGTAACAAATAAAGCATCATCCATAAAAAAGTGGTAGAGCACATGGAAACTCACGTGTTCTTTGGATCTGATCCAGTTATAATTCGCCACTCTTCTGCCTCCAAAGCAGGGTAACATATTTTAAGAGGCATCATACCAATAAGTTCATCCCATTTAGCTTCAATCAGATGTAGTATAGCCTCATTTTGTTTTGGAGTACCTAAAGATGATACTATGGACCAGAGATTTCCAAGTGTGAAGAACCGAAAATCCATATGAGCTGGCTGGAGATTTCCAATTAGATATCCGCCTTTCTCTGGAATCCAATGCATTAGCCAGTCAGGAATTTGTTCAGGGTATATATTAAACTTGTTAGTGGCATCCGTGGAATACTCCTCAGTCTTATAACGGTAGATCTCGTTGATCTTCTTCAGATCAACCCAATAATATTCTCTGATATGAAAAGACAATGCACTCAGTCTATTATTGATGGCCCTCACCAAATTTTTGGAGCCTTCGTCTAATGCAAGCATCTCACGAGAGCACCGAAGAGCTGAGTAAAATAAGGCCTGTGAAATAGAACATGGCATGCACAACATTAGTTATAATTAACACGAAGTCCAGATATGCCTACAGAAAGTATACCACTCTTGAACATTAAGAGCTGTGAACCAAAGTATAAATCCTATTCCGGTGGTGGTGGGGGAGGGGGGGAATGGAGGATGACATGCCATCGATCAAATATCCATCCAAAAAGTATACTTCAGCAGGAGAGTTACTCTTCAAGATATATGCTATTTCATCCAGCAAATAAAACAGCAAGTTAACATCTACAGCCTAAAATCCCATGTGAAATGCAGCTAAGAAGCAGACCAGATAGCTTTAACAAGGATATATAAACATACCTGAATCTCCAAGGGATGACCATGAATACCCATCCGCCGATCTATCATGCAGGAGCCATCAGTGACCAGTAGAGAAGGAAACATATCAAAGCCATCAGATAAGCAAAGATTTAGGATAAGTTTTATTCCCGTTTGAACATCAACTCTTTCTTGTAAAGCATAGTCACCTGTGAGCTTCCCGTAAGCTCTCAATAAGATGATCCACCAGAGACCTACACGTATTTTAAGGTTAAGTAACACCAATGAACTGATATATGAAAGTTGAAGACAATATAATCCAAAAGCTCGCACATAGTTGAAGTATGTGCTAGTGTTTTATTGATTGTTCAGGGTTCATTGGACTTCTATACTGAAGAGGAGAATGCATACCAGAGTCCACAGGTGCTACACGGCCAATAGCAGATTCTCCAAAATCTGGATCCAGCACTTCTTCAAATTTATTGTCATCTAGAGCCACAATTCTAACTTTAAAACTTGCTGGCATCAATCCCTGTCCTGGACTGTAACAGTCTACTGTTTTCTCCCAACTCTACAGACAATGAGAGGAATATTACCGATTAAAAAGAAAAATATTGAAAGAAAATCGCTGAAAGGATGATTAATTGAAAAATCACAGCAGACCATGAAAGAATGTTTGGTCAAAAGATCATTTCCCCACTTTACTCAGTAGTTTAAACTTAAAAGGTATCATAATAATGAACTTTGACATCATAAAGTGCACATACCCTTGTGCATATCATGTGCATATCATAAAATGACTTACATGCAAGAAACAAAATCAAAACTCCATTATTTACATGATAACTGTCACAAAGAAAATGGATGTGTTGCACTTGGGAGCATCTGAGGCCAATGGATGATACTTCTTGCTTTAACAGAAAATGAGCATATTGATTCCCAGACAGATTTTTCTTTTTGCTTATTTTTAATTTTAAACTTCAAGCAATATACATTTGAGTCACAAAATGACAATATACTTTTGTATCACCTGACGTCAGTCCAAGTTAGACCAAACCCTTAACTTAATGGCACAAGGAGCAAAGATAAGAACACACATTTCCATTTATCTTACCGTCAATTAAAACATACAATCAACATAGAGTTAAATTAAAAGAAAATCCTTGCACTTAGGGTAGAAGGTCTTCCCTGTTTATAAAGAATAAATAAGAGCATAGATTCATGTAAAACTTCTCATGATTTGGTTTCTTCCAGCGATATGAAGTTTTTAAAAATTGAGTGCTCTAGAAGAGGACAAGTACAAACATTTTTATTACTAAATCCCTAACATCACCAGCAAGCTCTGGCCTCAGAATATTCCTTTCTTTCTTTCTTTTTTTTTTTTTTTTTTAATTTTTAAACGATTAGCTCTGGCCTCAGATTTTCTGGTTTCTCAAGTATCTTCCTAATTTCCCTCTATTTTCTCTATTTCATCCAAGTAAAAAGAAAATCTTCTCATTTACATTCAATCATTATTTAAGACTTTTAACACTTGCAAATGCAATCTAAAACAAGAATTTACTTCTCCAATAATCTCATACTGTCTCATTTGCATTCAATGCAGTGGCAAGAAAAGCAATTTTTTGAAGAATTTAATTAAAATAAAATGTTAGCTGCTCAACAAAGATATATTGTCATCATTCTCATGGACAAATGTCAAGATTCATATAAAACAAGGAGAAGAGACGGAGCAAGAAATTTTGTTTACGGAGGGTGAAATTTTAAATTATAAAAAATATGATATATTTTTCTTATTATATATATATACAAAGAAGTATAATGGGACAAAATACATATTTTCAATAAGAAGATAGGCAAATTTATAATTTGAAGATGACAAAAGTGTAATATTTTAAAAAAAATTAATATAAAAAATAAAATTTTGATATTTTGAGAGGGCAAAAGTTTAATATTTTAAAAATTTTAATATAATTTTAATATTTTGAGGGGGCAAAACATGTAGTGTTTTAAAAATTTTAATATGAAAAATACAATTTTAATATTTTGAGGAGGGCGGCTGCCCCTGCCAGCCCTCCCTTGGCTCCGTCATTGACAAGGACAATACACAGCTAAAACTCCATTAATTGGCTACACACAGACAACACAAAAAACATACGTACAAGTGAATATCAGCAAGATGGAAATCAGATTACCTGTAGCTGCAGGGTGTGAAGCAGGAAATTCCTCACCATCTCCCCCTCACCCTTTAGCAAAAATGCAAAGGCTGATGGGATAAAATCCCTTATAAACACCTGATCATAATTAAGGGGCTGTTTGTCATTAGGATCATTCGCCGCCACAGTCCCTACAGGGCTCCCGCAATAAGTTACAATTGCATTCCTCAGCAGCCTCCAGGCCTCCTTTTCAACCTCAGACTCCTCTGTACCAATCTTCACGGTCTCACCTGCATTCAAACACTCAGTTTTCAAATTCCTGCCAAGATTCTCACACTCTATCTTATCCTCCTCCTTTTTCACTACATTTTCATCCAAATCAATTTTCACCACCGCTACTGGCTTAACATTAAGGCCACCTTGCACATAAATCCTCTCGAAATTCTTGTCGTTCACATGCGTCTCAACAGATGTTGAGAAATTTTTGACATTTGACGCAACACTGGAAACCACATAATGAGGTCTGTTGCTTAAATTACAGCAGCAACCGGTTGAAAAAATCCTTGATTGGCCCCAAGTTGTGCTCTTGACAGGACAAGGCTTCTGAGATTGGTTGAAAATGGTTTTTAACCCGGAATAACGAGGTGAACAAGGACCATTAAACTTGTAGGTTCTGAATTGGAAATTAGACAAATTGACATTGCTGACTGAAAAAATGGAGGTTTTGGGAGAAGAGACACCCAAAAATGGGGTGTTATTGCAAGGCAACAACATTCTACAACAGGGCTTCATGTTTATAAACTTTATAGATTTCAATTCATTCCAGAATTAGAATCATCTAGAGCGCAGATAACATATAGAAAAAAAACAGGTGAAAGATTAGATGTTTATCCATGTATATTTTGATGAACAATGAAACGGATGCTAAACAACAAAGATTTAGTTACTTGTATATTTATCTGTTTCTTGTAATGGATATGGAACAGGTAAGAGGGCTAGATTTCATGGCGATTAGATATTGCGCGGGAAGGAGGGAAACAAAGGAGATTTCTTGGAAATTTGGGAGACCGAACTTTTAGTTTGGCCTTTCAGATATAGGCGGTTAGCGGCGCGGACTTGGAGCCTTGGACGGTTTAACTGACGCGATTTTGGAAATGTTCCCAATTTTTTACTTTTTTTCTCATTTTTATAAAAATGCTTGACAAAGTCGTAAAGAAAGTTAATATATATCTTCACACTCATTATTTTTCGAAGTAAGCCATCATCAAATCCACAAAATGTCATTATATAAATGACTTTTTACGCTGCTCACATGAAATTTGTTTGTTAATATTATCGCAATTGTGTTATTTATTGACTTATTGACGTAATGGAGGTTTCAAATTTAACAATGTTGCGAATATTGCTGTCAATAAGTTGAATTTTATTTTGAATTTTAAATTTTTTAATCAAAATATTGGATGAATCAAATTTAATAATAAATATTTGCAATTTGAAATAAGTAGATTGAATATAGAATCAAATAATTCAATCTGTTAAAAATTTAAATACGAATTTTAATTTTTTTTATTAAATTAATATTTTTATATATAATATTAATAAAAAATTTAAATAAAATCGGCATATCATATTTGTTTTTTTCTAAGTGTTTTTTTTCTTTTTCTAATTGAGTATTGGACAACATTATTTTATTGATAAATTCATGAAAAAGGAGGATTTAAAAAAAAAAAAAAAGAAATTAAAAAAAAAAAAAAAAAACTCTTTCTACCCGCTTTTCCCCTCGCAAAGAAGAGAGATTAGGACGAGTGACGTGGAACAAAAAATTTCATCCAATGCTTGTTTCCTCAAATGAATAGGGCAAAACCTCCAGTTCTTTTGCCTTTTGCCCGATTGTGTACCTCCTCGTGTTGTAGCCTGGTGTGCCGGGCTTAAATGACGTGGGAAATTTTGGCACTCTCGCTTTTCTATTGGCCCTGAATTTCTATTATGTATCGACAAAAACGCGGAAGCGCAGCCATTGAAAAGTGCATGAAAATGATGGGGAAAAATGAGACCCAATTGACATTTGGAATCTTATCCACATTTATATATATTGTGGTTTTTTTAAGAAAGTGAGAGTATATTTTTGTTGAGATAACATTATAAATAATAGAAAGTATTCTTTACAATCAGTTTATATATTTAATCATCAAATTTAGAAGATGAAAATATAAACTTAACTAGACTACAAATCAATAGGCACACATAGGTGCACACACGACACTCATTCGGGTCAAACACGAAACCTTCCAAAGAACAGGGGAAACTTAATGTTAATAGACTATAAGTCACTTAACTGTATATATTGTATTCTTGAAAATAAAAGGGCTCTGCAATTGTAGCCACTCTGTTTGAAGGTCAAACCAAGAACAAGATTGGTCTATACATTTTTATATATGTATGCTATAATGGAAGGGCATTCCTCTCAATCATAAAGGGCATTACTAGTGTCCTTACATTAATTGAATAGCAATTGATATTACTGATGCGTAGCTAATCTATAATTAAAATAATGATTGAAACCAGTTTGAAAATAGAGCCAAGTCCATTTCAAAAGGTAGTGGAATGTTTGTTTGTCTTCTCAAGAATGAATACAGAGAGATATGCTCTTTTTGAGAATTTTTCCACTTTGAGAATTTTTAAAAATGATTTCTTATTTCTTTTTTTTTTTTTTTGAAACTAGGTACTTATAGATTTTAATTTTAATGGGTGTAGGAACATTAGAGTTTTCTACTCTTCTTTATGGACTTGGCCTATCCTTTGAACATTTTGACCCATTTACTTAATTAATTAATTAATTTTAAGGTTCATTTACTATTTTTAATTAATTTGCCAAATTATCCTTAGACTCATTTTTAGTTAAATCATCAAGCCCCATATTTTTAGTGGGAAATTTCTAATTTTACATGAAAAATATGTTATAAATTTAATTTATACAACTTTCTTATTTTAATTTGGACAATTATTCTTGAAACAAGAATTTGCAAATTCTCAGTTATTGTCCAAGTTGAAGCTGAGTAGGTCTAAGAGTCTTTGAGTCCTCCAAGGGGTGCTCCATAATAGTGGTTTTGTTAAAAAAGAGAGAGAGAAAGGAGAGAGAAAAACTTCACCTTCACTAGGAAAAGAAAGAGGAATAGGAAGTAAAGTCCTATGAGTCCTCAAGAAAATGTCTTACATTTGATTTCTACATTCTATTATAACCTTTTTTGAGCTAATAAAATTTTGGATCTATATTGAGCCAAAGGTTTTCTAAGGTGTAATTTTAATTCTAAGTTGAGCTCAAAAAGGAGTCTTTGAGTGATCAATCTAGTAGGAGCAGAGAAGGAGTCAAGGTGGTGGCCCCCTAGCTAGCCAGTCAACCACTTACAACAGTATTGACGGGCACCTGTTAGGTTGTCATCTTGAGTGCCCATAGTGGGCCACCCTTAGGGACTTGCAATACACACAAGCTGGTTTGTGCTCGTGGTGGTCATCCCCTGTGTGGTGGTGCAGCATATTCTAGTCCTCCTCTTAATGTGTAGTCAGTTCAGACATTAGAAAATTTTGAAGAGTCTCATAGCAAGAGTAAAACTAGTAAGTCATCTTCATCATCCGACTCTAATTCTAAAGAGGAAGGTTCTTCTAATGAGAAATCTAAGAGCATTCTTGCCAAAGATAATAGCTTCCCAAAGGTGGTAAAAATTAAATGTTTACTCAAGCTAAAAGAGTTAGATATTTTCATGCATAAGATTTGTAGCTCTGATGAATTTAAGCTTGTTTATCCTGCTCCTCAAGATAACATGATGTCACCTCCTAGAAAGTATTTCATGATCTTTAGTAGTTACTTTACTTGGGAGTTTTCTCTTCCTACCAACCCTCCTTTCCTCTTTAGTAGTCATGGTATATGTTTAAGCTAATTTATGCCTAGCTTCTTTATGTCCTTTGTGGGGTTTAGACAACTTTTTTATAAGTTGGGATTACTAATATCTTTAGATAGCTATCACACTTTATCTAAGGTATGTAAAGTGCTAAATGAATCATTCTTCCATTCGTTCCCCAAATCAAACAGTAAATTCTTATATAGACTTCCTTTGTCCTTAGAAAGAGAGGTTTTCCTTTGTTTGAGAAAAATGTCGGAATGTCCCTCATGAGTGGAGTAGTCATCCTACTTTAATTTATTTTAGTTAAGTTCATTACAACCTTTGTGCAAGTTTCGCTAAAGTAGCATTGTTTGATTTTCATTTTAGCGTTACTTTATGCTTCCTATTGGTATTTAGTATTTTTTTTTTTTTTGATTTGCAGCTTGCGCATGTACTTATTATTTCTTTATTGTTTCATGCATCATTTGTGTTCTAGATTTATTTTTCTTCTCTTTCTTGGTAGGAAAGAATTTGAATTTTCCTAGGATTTGTGCTAGGTGAGGATGAGAATAGGTCATGTTACTCATTGAGGCCTATAGCCTAGCCTATTTAATAAAAAGGCCTAGTCAAGGTTGCTTTCTAACTAAATAGGCTAAATTTAAGCTCTTTTAAAAGCTCGCAAAGCCTTACAGGCCAGCTCATTTTTTCTTCTTCACACAGACACACACAAATAAATAAATAAATAAAATAAAATAAAAATAATGATAGGATATCAAATAGCAATTCTATTTGATTTCTTTAATTAGTTCTTTATGGAATCTTTTATGTTGTTTAGCATTGCTTCTTATAGAAATGATAATATTTTATACTTAAATTTGAACTTTCATAATTTATGTGTTTGCCATTTATCATTTCAATTATTGCCTATCAAGGTCTATTACAAGTTTGGGCATATTAAAAATTTAGATTTATGTAATATTTAAACTTAATTAAGGCCTAAGTAGAAAATATACTTTTAGGTAGGCTGTCAGCGTGGGGTAGCTTATTAAAGTGGCTAGGCCTAACCTTAAAGAAAAATATGTCACAGATAATAGACTAAACTCAGGCTTATCATTTGCATAACAGACCTAGCCTATTTAATCCAAAGTCTAGCCGAGTGCTAAAAGATCAAAGGGAAGATCACCTAAGATACATGTCATGGAGTAGTGTCACAAAAAGATACTGCCAAATAGGCATCACCCAAGCCTTCGGGTCAACCATCAAGCAAGAAGTACGCCCTACTAGTACTAGTGGTAAGTGTGTTTGATATAGATAATAATGTTGAGAAGTTGTCATCTAGTCTAGCGTAGAAACGTGCTCATGAATCTAGTACTTACCCATAATCTACTTATCCTTTTCATGCCAGTAAGAGTAAAGAACTCTATCATTATGGCTTATGGTGGAGTAGTATGGTGGATTCCCACTGGGATGTTGACAATACTACTTTTAGTGCTAATCTCATGTGGGGTATGAGGTGTGAGTTGTGAGTATTATTAAGAGAAATTGGAGTTATTCTCTTCTTCCCAGTTAGCTGAGATAGCTGTTAGTGATTTTAACCAGGTATGATTTTACTCCATTGCTTTGATTTACTTTTTATCATTGCTTCTCCTTTTTGTTGCTTCATAGTGATTTTTTACTCTTACTTGTTTACATTTCTCGAATATAGGGCGAAATGTGGTTGCTCACCGAGCATAAGGAGCTCTATCTATGGTGAAATGTCTTAAAAAAGAGGTTATCAAAGCCATTAAATAGCAAAGCCAGTAGAAAGAGAAATTTACCCAGCTTATCAAAAAACACAAATGCCTTAAGGTAAAGTATGCAAAGGAAGTGAAGAATGGGGCACAATTTATGGACTTTACTACTAAGGAGAACCTCTTAAATACTTATCAAAAAGTTCAAAGGTTCTAATGAGTTTTTTTAGGAGGCCAAAACTGAAGCGATAGTCTACAAGCAAACTATTCAAAGTTTTCATTGCGTTTTAATCGACACAAGATGATGCCCTAAAAGGGGCTTGTTAATGCTTGATAATGTGAATTTTGATATAGAGGAGGAGTATGAAACTGAGCTAGTGAGGTTAGGCTGTCTAGACTCAAATTGGTTAGGTCAATCTACAACATAAAGCACACATTAGCTTGTCGATATAGCCTTCAACTAAGACCCTTTAATGCTTAATTCAGTACCAAGTTAATATGAAAGTGGAAGGTAGCAAAAAAAAATTGATTTAGAGTATTTAGAATGTGTCTTTAGAACCAACTTCTGATTTGGCTACTTATAAGTGCCATGTTTGATGTTGAAATGACCTTTCTATCTTAACTACAAGTAGTGTGTTTGCCTTATCCATAGGGTAAAACACATCTTTTATACCTCTCGACTAGCCTGATGTAAACTGGGTGAATAGTATTCCAGGTGGCAGGAGGTGGCGCTACACATTCTAGCACACTAAATATGGATAAGATTTTATGGGGAAATTATTTAATATGGTGAATCTTATTTAATATTAGCTTTGTGCTGTATTTATTGCAGCTGTTTGCACTTAATCTTGAACCTCTGAACAAGTTTGTGAGATGCTCATGTGCTTTCTTGCTGATATGTCAGTACATGGGGTTTGGTTTCATGCTAAAAGCTAGTTTTTCACCCAAGTCGAGAGATCCATTATCCAAATTGATTGAGCATATCATTAGGGTCAATTGTCTGATTTTGTGCACTTGAGTTTGGAAGTATGTTTTTTGGGAGATATGCTATCATTGAGATCAATTTTCTAGGTCAAATTCTCCATCATATCAATGTTGGATCTGACTATCCTAGTCAACCTTACTGTTAGAAAATCTAAGAATGATCATGAGGTTAGGGTAGGAATTATGTTGGAGAAACCAATGGAAGTAGCTCTATTAAAATGAAGATACTTAGTGTTAGGATAGTAATAGCAAGCAAGGTTCATGTCTAGGAGCTTTCTCCAATTAGGTTGAGTAGTATAATACCTTCAGCATGTTTATTGCCCTTTATATTGTTGTTTACTTTTAGAGGCCAAGCGTACGCCAATCACCCCTATGTTTTTTTCATATGATTTTAATAAAATTTCTTCATTTCATCTATTTTGTGTTCATGCAAACACATAGCTAGTTGTATAGCCTATTAACTTTGCATACTTAGAGAATTGAAGAATAAGAGGTATGAAGACATTATCATAAGTATTGGAAAGAAATGCATGAGGAGTCGGATTTGGGCACTAGCATGGGCATTAGACTTAGGTGCCCGCACACAACACATGCACAAAGCTTGGGTGTCTTCTGAGTGCCAAGTTATGGCACCTACCTTGATCATCCTGCTAGGCACCTATCTTAGGTGCCCTGCATTAGGTATTTTTTCCCTTCTTGTTGATTACTCTTGGTTACGTTGATAAACTTGTTGATAGTACAGTACCTTTGACGGCTACTTGGGGCCTTAGAGAATTTAATTGATAAAATAACATGGGTATTTTAGCACGTTATTGAATTTTAAGTGACAATTTTAGTTATGAGTGTTACATGTGATGAAACTTTCTTAGGAAGGCATGGGGCCTTCTTTGTCTTGGTGTCAGTCCACCTTGTGTAAAATGGAGTTCTCAAAAAAACATAGTTAGTTTTGTACTTCAATCTGGATGCAATTTAAGTGTTGGAATGAGAACATGCTTGTCATGGGTTTCCTGGGAGAATTTATAATAAGTGTGCAATAATGTACAGAGCTGCCAAATTTAAAGATTTTCTTCTAAATATTCATTAAGTGTTAAGGTGCCACCTTCCCTATTGTGAGCACTAAAGGTAGCTTATTTTGCTTGATGGCTTAGGTTCATTTTGGATTGTTCCTTAGCAAGTATCTATAAAGAAATTGCCACGTACTCCTAAATAAAGAGTAAGGTTTTTAAGAAAGTGCCACATACTCCTAAAGGGAGTTGATAATAGGTTTTTTTAGAGAGTGATTATCACATACCTCCCTAAGGATCGATAATGGGATTACATTAGCTATCACTAACCTCAAAGGGCCTTTATAGTGGGATTACACCTCATGGCTGCCACGTACTCTTCGCACTTTTAAAAGATCCTTATAGTGGTCTTATATTTAAAAGCAACTCTCCAGATACTCTTTATAAATGCTGCAAAGTTCAATAATATAAAAGACGCATAATAATACAAAGAATATGACAAAGTTTGCATTCATTAAAGAAACATCAATAAGAAGCTAATGTCATCCCCGAGCAAGTAGGCTTTATTTGAGTTTGAAGAAAGAAAGCTAACGATAGAAATTAAGGTAGAAAAGAAACCAAGTAGACTAGTTATAATTAGAATGCATCATCAATTATGCATCTCAAGTATCACTAGGCATATCTCGTGGTGCTTGTACCTCAACAAGATCAATGTCTATAGACCTTTGTCTTTAGCTTGTCTGGCTAGTCTTCTAGACATTATCAAGGTAATTCCTGCTATAGAAAAGTAGCCATGATTACGACGGCATTGATGCTCTTTAAGTTATCCAATCTTCATCCACAATTATTGCTCTCTTTTCTCTTGGTTGGATTCTCTTGGCACCATTTGTCTAGTTTCAACTTTTTCGAGTCCACAAGGGCTTTTAGCAGTAGTTATCAAATGAGGCCACGATGTAGTTTTATCATTAATATCTTTGTTTGGGACATAATACAGGATGTGTATGGTAAGCGTACAAGAAGGGTTGTGTCCCTACTCTCCATTCCCCGATGCTCTTTATGATTATTACACTTTTCACCACGTCTTTAGTTTATGAGTGTCCTAAGGGACTAGGACTTTCTCTATATGGGTACTCTCCTCATCACATATGAGGAGTTCCTTAGGTTGGGTGATATTGAGATCTATTTTTGCCAGGAAGTTGTCTAATCATTCTTGAGGGTCTATAGCTTATCAAGCTCCAATAGTTGGCGTATTCTTATTTCGCGAGGGAGTGCTCCCACATGGTAAAGAGAGAAGATAAGCAAGAATCCATAATTAAAACAAAAAATAAGGCAAAATTAACTTGAAATCTCTAATCCAAGGATCAATGATCATGCCATAAACTAGGATTTGGAAGCAAGATGATTACCTTCAAAGAAAATCAAAGCAAGATCTTCCTCTTGGACTCTTCCAAAGCAAGATCAACACTCTCCACTTCAAGGATCAACTTCACCACACCAAAAGCCCCTTATGGTAGAAACCTTTGCTCGCAAATAGATCACTAAAACAGCTTCAAAGTGGATGAAAAAGAGGAGGAAAAATATCTCCAAAACCATCCAAAACTTTCTCCAAAAATTGTCCATAATAAATGGATTAATCTCCAACACGAAGCTCTCCAAATGTGAAGCCTCTAATAGTGATCCATACACCTATGAAGAACTTTCCATTCCTCACAATCTAAGCTAGAATGGAATGGAGGAAGAAGATGATAGGAGAGAGGAGAGAGGAGAAGGAGGCAACTTTTGGAGATAAGAGAGAAGGAAGAGAATCTAGGAAAGTAGTTACTCAACACAATAGTTGTGCTAGCTTTGGAGGGAAAATGGAGGCAAGGAATAGATTAACATGGCCGACCACATTAAGGAGTATATATAGTGTGATAGAAACATTTGGGAATCTTTTGTCACACCATGCTCACACCAGCTTGCTAGCTTCAATTCTAGCTTGAATTGGATTTTAATTTTGTAAATTAGAAATGCCAACTCAATTAATTCAAATGGACTCTTCCATTTTAGTTTTCCTCCAAAACTTAAATTCCTTAGCTAATTAAACTAACTCTTTAATTTAATTAGTTTAACTTAACATCTTAAGTTAATTAAATCAATTTAACTCTTTAAGTTGATTTTAACTAATTAAATTATCACATAGCACCAATTAAATTAACTCCCTAAATTTAATTGGCATAATTTAACTCTTTAAATTGCTTTGATTAATTTAACACTTAAATTAATTAAGACAAGTGACCAATTGATACTTTACCAACTTGTTCTCTCTCTCCCTTAGGCAAAAACCACCTGATGCATTTTCTAACTCTTTAGAAAATTTCTCTTATCAAAGAAGAATAGGCATAGGATTTTGTGTGTGACCCATTAAATTCATCAATTCTTTAGACATGTGCTTACAACTCTTCGTGACATTTTAAATATTAAAAATATTAAACTAATAACTCTATTAACTAATCTCCATTGATTGAAGAGTACCCAATCTTTATAGTCAATGTTTAGCAACAAGCCTATGGAACCCAATGAATTGGATAAATGAATTATATCGAGATGAATCATTACTGCTTATGATTGCCATGCAAATATGGTCTTTCCATTTTCTATCTCCCAAAAGAAGCCTAAGGCAAGATATTTTTTGGCTCCCTAATAACCTCGATTACCATGTATCTATTCTTGATATTCAATTCCTCGTTATGACCTCAACTTTGGAAAACTTATTTTCTAAATTATCATATCACCTTGTGTAAAAATTTCTTGAAATTGATCATCTTAGAATACATAGGAGATCAACATATCCTTCATTAATGGGCCAAACAGATCCCATCTTGAAACTCACCAACTTCCATATTTAGGTAGCTTGTGCCCAATTTGAGCTTTGGGCGACCCATTATGTGGTTGGAAAAAAAATCAAAGCATAAGGACCTAAATACAAGGTTACTGTGAAACTCAAGTCAAATGACTTATTATATGCACTATCGTAAGCTAGAGAACTTGCCACTACCGACATGCCACTACAACTATCTAGTAGATTTTCTAAATAGGTCTTTAATGAACTTATTTTCTAACAAACACACACTAATATGCATCTATATCTAATATAGATTGCCTATGAAACAAGGAAATATCCAACTGCTTAGAATATACATTGTTATTGCGAGTTTATCCAAATCTTAGATGCTTTATCTCTTAAGATTCTATGACTTGAAATATTTAAAATCATAATCATAGAGACTTGTTTCATGATCACCATCATATGCATGACCAAGTCTCATAGTCTTGTATAATTTAAAGGTTTCAACTCAATGTGTGTGAAAAAAACATAAACGCATAAGATAAAGATGACCATTTTATTGAATATCATTCAATCAAAATTGTTACATGGAGTAGTTATACTTGCTAATCTAATTAGCTGGCAGAGCCCTATGCTAAACTTGGATCGTTAGAAAAAATAGACTATGCCTCAGGTGAGCAGCAATAGGAGAATGATATTAACTTACTGTTCCTCTAACTAATCACAACACCAAGGAGGGTGTTCGAACTCCAACGTCCATGGGCACATGCCAGACTAAATCCATTTTGGGTAAAGAATATAAGTTTTCATGGTGAAGTGAAAAGGATGGGAGAGATGACACATCCTAGATCAGTTCTTACTTTTGATCTCTCTAGGGTAATAAAGCCCTCCAATTCCTATAGTTCGTATGAGGTTTGTTGCCATTTTGGGCGTGGCATTCCTTAGTGTATTGGGTGGCTGGTTTGGAAGTGGCTTGAGTAGCGCTCTCTAATGTGGTCTTTAGCATCTTTTAGATCATAGAAAGGTACTTGCCACACATGCATCTCCTCCAACACATGTGGTAAATCATGGGTTACCTCTAGCTTTGATTGTGGTAGTGCTCCAAGTTGGTAACTCTCCACATTCTTCAATGTTAAGGTCTCTTGGTTGTTGGGGTGATGAGCTCTTGATCTCACCTGCATTCTCAGCATTCTTTTTTCTTCATTTGAATTCCCACAAACGGTGCCAAAATGATGCTACTTGGAAATGAAGCAAGGTCATTTCCAGAAAATCGTAGAGTATTGGTTTCTTTTCTCATGAAAACATGCAGAGAGATCTGCTTTTCTCGAGTGTTCTTCGACTTTGAAACTTTTTGCGAAAGACTTCATGTTTCCTATTTCTCTTTGGGACTTAGTATTTATAAATTTTTGTCTTAATGGACCTAGGCCCATTAGGGTTTTTGTGTTCCTTTTTATGGGCTTGGCCTATCTTTTAGACTTCCTGACCCATTTTCTTAGTTAATTAATTATAAAGTATATTTACTATTTTTAGTTAATTTATTAAATTACTCAAAGATTCATATCTAGTCATATAAAGGGTGAATATAATACTTGCATTTAAGATATAATTTATTTAAGTTTAACTATGAACATATTATAAAAGTACCCATTCAACTACAAAGTGTTACAAATATATCCCTTCACAGATATAAACATTACCAAAGTACCTGATGGGTAGAATGATCATTTGATAAAATAATTAGTTGATTATTTTTTTAGATTTTAAGTTGAAAGCAAGATTATCAACCATTTTCATTTAGGTTTTCAATAAAAAAAAATAATCAATTTGTAATTTAAAAAGATGTACATGTAGTATTTGATAACTTTTCACCCTAATCCATGCAAATGATCATAGAATCACAATTATCAGGACATTCTCGAGACATAATTTCAAAATTTTTGGGATTTAACAAAATGTATAATTATCATATGCTAACAATTCGTGAATATTTTTTAGAAGAGGGTTTTCAGTAATTATAAGACTAGAAAGAAGAAGTTCATGATTTCATTATTTTGAAGGAAAGTGTATTGTGATTAACCTTAAAATAATTGGATCTTCTTAACTTGGTCTATCATCAAGAATAAATAATAAAATATATTATGGGCCCTTTGTTGGTCCAACCAAATACCAAGATTGGAGTGCAATATCAATCCAACCAAGTCCATAAAAAATAAACATCAAATTTAATTTAGGTGGACATCACCATCAACCTAACCCAATCCATCAAAACAAGCCAAGTTGAAATAAGTTTTGGTTCTTGGCCTTTGTCTATGAGTAATGGCAGTAGACAATTAGATCGAGTCAAATTTGAGGTTGAAAATGGATTATATCTACTAAAGTTTAGATAAGTGGTTGAGTTGGTTTTGAATTGGATTGGATTTAATTGGATTGAATGTCAAAATTTTTTGATTTATTTTATTTTATTGAAGGATTAATTTAAAAGATAGCAATAATTTTAGTTTATATCTTGCATTTCTTCATTTTATAATTTTACAATAAAATGAGATAATTTATACTTTACAAATTTATATTATTAATCTTTTCATAATATCAAATTACATTGAAAAGCAATTAAAATTAATTACTTAGTTGTAAAACAAAAAACTTAATAATGTTAATTGCATAATTGATATATTCATAAATATTTATTAACTACTAATGATATGATTCTAATCAAACATAAGACAATTTGGTAAATTCATTAAAAATAGCAAATGGACCTTAAAATTAATTAATTGAGTAAACGGATCCAACAGTCAAAAGGACAAGTCAAGCCCATAAAAAAGCGCAGAAAAAGCCTAATGGGTCTAGGCCCATCAAGATTAAAACCTATAAATACCAAGTCCTAGAATAATTAAGGAGAGGAAATCATTTGCAAAAATTCTTGGGGTGGAAGAACTCTCGAGAAAAGTAGATCTAATCTACACATGTTCTTGAAAAGGCAAACCAACACTATGCTATTTTCCAAAAAGGGTCTCATTCCACTTTCAAGTAAGGGTGGGAATTAGATTTGGGTATTGGGATACCCAACCTGACCCTCTTAGGTATTTTCCGTTCGGATTGAGTATTTTTAGTCCCCCAAATACAACTAGATATGTATGGGTTACCCAAAAAATTTTGGGATGAGGTATCAGGTAGTACACTTAAGCACCTAATTCCTGATCAAGTACCCCCATTTTTATTTAAAAAAAAAACTAATTATACATTTATACAAACAAAAAATAATACACCATAAATCGGGTAATTCCATTTTTATTTTTATTTTTTAAAATCTAATTATACATTTATACTAACAAAAATAATAGACTATAATACATCATTGCACACTTTCATTTGCATATGTGAAGAAACTAGATCCTTGAAGTGCTACAATCTAATGCCAATATTATTGTTTTGTATTGTTGTAAGACTTTAGGTATTGAATAGTTGATTTAGTTTGTAATGTATTTGGATAATGATTATTTTCTTTGAAAACTTTGTTGGTTTTATTTTGGATTTTTTTCAAATGATTGGATTTAATCATTTAATGCTTTTGTGAGTTGTGACTTGTGATGAAATTTTATTGTGGTATTATGAAATGTGAAGTTGAATTGTAAATTTGTAATAAATAGAGGATGATGATGATATGGACTAAATGTTATTGTCAATATATGATGCATATCATATATTAGAAATTAATGTCTATATTTAAGTTTTAAAATTGCATATCATATAGTACTATCAATTGATTCAAAATGAAAATAAGTAATAAATAAACAAAATTTTAATTTTTATCTATTAAAAAAATATAACAAATTTAGTAAGAGATTTTGGGGGATACCCAATAGGGGTAGCCCTATCAAATGGAGGTTGGGAATTGGGTATTGAAAAATGATACCCAAGCCCTTGGGTACCCGTAGTGGGGGTACACCCAACCCTCGCCCATCCCTACTTTCAAGCAGCATCATTTTGGCGCTGTTTGTGGGAACTTGAAGAAAGAAAAAGGGACATTGAGGATGCAAAAAAGATCTATGACGAAAGACCCTATCACTTGCATGACCCTCTTGGTTGGAGGAAAAAGTGAGATCAACAAGACCCTCATTCACTAAAGATAAGAAAAGAGGACATTGATGTGAGTGAACCTAGATCAATCGAACCTCAAAGCATGAAAAGAAAAGTTGAGGAGCAAGAGTTTATAGCACAAGAGGAGTTCAAAAGTGTAGAGTTTTACCCTGCGATCTGTTGAGGACTACTAAGATCAAAACCATTTTAGACCCTAACTTCAATAAGTAGTTAGTGCACTTCTTAAGAGACAATTGTGACATATTCACTTGGAGTGCGATAAACCTATAGGGAGTCTCCAAGGATATCAGTACATGCCACCTCAAAATAGACCAAAATGAATGGCTAGTGTAGCAGAAGAAAAGAAGCTTCAAAATAAATCGCAACCAAATAATCAAAGAAGAGATGTACAAGTTATTGCAAGCAAAGTACATCCAACCAATCTAATACCCAAAATGGCTAATTAATGTAGTACAGGTAACTAGATCTAATGAGAAGTGGATAATGTGTATCAACTTCGCCAACTTCAATTAAGCCAACCAAAAAGACCCATTGCCACTTTTGCATATCAATGCCTTAGTGCATTCCAGAGTGAAGTGTGAACGCTAAGTTTCTTGGATGCTTAGCAAAGGTATAACTAGATCTAGTTTCCCTCGAAGATTATGAGAAGAAAAGTTTCATAACTGCTCAATTAATTGACTGCTAAAATGTGATGACATTCAGACTAAAATATGTGGGTGCAACCTACCAAAGACTAGTTAACTATATGTTTGAAGGAATGATTAGAAAAAACATGAAAGTCTATATCAATGACAGTTGGTCAAAGGTCATGAGTAGGAAATTCACCTCCAACACTTGGGAAAGTACTTCAACATCTTGAGGAGATTCTACTTACAACTCAACTTGGCCAAGTGTGACTTTAGAGTACACGGAGGCAAGTTCCTAAGATGCATGGTGTCTAGGTATGAGATCAAATCCAATTCTAACAAAATCAATGTAATATCGAAGATGCCACCCCTACACAGTATCAAGGAGGTATAGGCATTGATAGGGCACTTAACCGCTTTAAGTCATTTTATCTCTTGATCTTCTGAGAATGGACTACCTTTCTTCAAAAAAATACGAGGAGTTAAAGCTTTTAAGTGGACCAACAATTACTAAAGAGTATTTTTGCAACTGAGGGGGTACCTAACATCATCATTGTTGCTGGGGAAGTTGAGGTCGGGCGAGACCCTATACTTGTACTTAGTTGCAACAAATGTTATAGTTAGCACAGACCTAGGGCTTGAGCAAGGGAAAGAGCACTAGCCGGTATAATACATCAATCATTTACTACAAGGTCCTAAAACATGATATGCATCCATTGACAAGCTAGCTTGGCAGTACACATAGTCACCCAAAAGCTGTGTCTATACGTTCAGGCTCACCCTATTATATCACTCATTAATTATCCTCTAAAGAAAATACTTAGCAGCCCTGAAGCTTTGGGAAAACTCATCAAATGGGTGTTGTAGCTAAGTTAGTATGAGAAATAAGTGATACAATTCCTATGGAGAAAATATCATCTTTAAATTCAGAATACCCTAAGCACTAATGTCCAATAATGATACTCAATTTAATGAAGTAAAGCTTAGAATGTGGTGTCAAGAGTTCTTCATTAAATAATTCTTCATATTAGTCACAACCCCAAGGCTAATGAGTAGGCAAAAGTTATAAATAAGACTATCTTGCAGTACCTTAAGGCACCCTTTAGAGAGGTAAAAGGCACATGGGTAGACAAACTCCCCTTAGTACTGTTGGCATATAGAATTACCCTGTGATCATCTATTGGTGATTCCCCGTTCAACCTGGTGTATAGGGATAGAAACAACCACTCTAGTAGAAGTGAGAAAAGTCAGATGCAGAGTCAAGAATTATGTTGCCACCACAAACTTAAAGGAGTTAAAGACTAATCTCAACTTATTGCTCAAAAGGATGGAAACGACACACATCAACACTAAAAGATACAAAACAAGGATGGATAATGTTAAAATGCTAAAGTACCCCCAATAAGCTTCCAAGTTGGAGACATAGTAATAAAAAGGGTATGAGCATTAGGATCCATTGATAAACTAGATGCCAAGGCGATTGAGATTGTTAACCAATGAGAATGCAAGCTTCAAACGATGGTGGGCAGAGAAGTCCCTAGGACTTAGAATGTGCCAAGCTACGAAGTTTCTATATGTGATGAATAACGTCAACCGCCATATCTCCTAAATCACTGTTTATGGCGCTACTTAAGTAGTATTTACTTTCCCACAACTTAATTTTTGAATTTTCTTATCTGCTATGAACTTTATTTACCAATATACTTCTCTTTGTTTCTAGCTTCTACTTAAATTAATTCAAAATATTTTATACTCTCCATATCATGCTACCTCTTATATAACTTTCAACTTCATAGCATCTGAAAGGAATACTAGAAGCAATTTTTAGTTATAAACCCACTATAAGGCTCTTTGAGGAGTGCTAAGAGTATGTGGCAGTCACCGAGAGTAATCGCACTCTAAAGGCCATTGAGGTACATGGTTGCCTATGTAATCCACAATTGGCCCCCAAGGAGGTACATGATAGTTATTCTTTAAGAAAGTCCACAATTTGCTCCCTTCAGGAGTATGCAACACCATATAAAAAAGTTCACTATCTATTCCTTTAGGAGTATGTGGCACCCTCTAAAAATATCCATTACTAGCTTTCTTTGAAAGTATGTGGCATCCTCTAAAAAAGTCCACTATCAGCTTCCTTTACGAGTATGTGGTACCCTTTAAGAAGTCTGCTATTGGCTCCCTTTGGGAGTATGTGGTATCCTCTCAAAAGCCCTTTATTGGCTCTATTAGGGAGTACGTGACATCCTCTCAAAAGTTACTATCAACTCCTTTTAAGAGTACATGGCAATCACTCTAGATAAACTCACTAAGGAACACTTTGGAAGACACCTATGCCATCAAGCAAAGAATGCCCCCCTTAAGTCCTTAAAAAGAGAGAAGTGGCAACATCTAAACACTTAACAAATATCCAAAAGAAAATCTCTAAGTCTGGGACTCCACACATCATCACACACTTGTTATGAAGAATCCTAAGGGCCTCATGAATATGCTCGTTCTCATCCTAACACTTTAACTAAGTTTGGCTTAAGTGTGAAACTAACCTTTCTCCTTTGGAGAACTCCGCTTTACATAAGGCAGACTAACGTCAACATTAGAAAAGCTCCACGCCTCTCTAAAAATGCTTTATCACATGTCACACTCGCAGCTAAAACTATTACCTTAAAATTTATAAATTCACTATGGTACTTTATCAGTTAAATTCTCTAAGTCCCCGAGTGACCATTAAAGGCATGATGCTATTAGCAAGTTTGACAACATGAGCTATAGTAATTGAGAAAAGGAAAAGATATCCTGTAAAAAAGCCCAGCAGATGCCTAAGTTCAGCACCCCATTTAGGTGCTCAAGTATAGTCCTCTATGCAAACGGTCAACAAGATGTAATTTTTCTCAATACTTAATAATGGCATCTTCATTCATCCTATCACTTAATACACAAAGTATAAGTATGCAAAGTCAATGGTTATTCAATTAACTAAGTGCTTACAAAAATGCAAAGCAATGGGAATGAAGAAACTCTATTGAAATCAAGAGGGAAAGACCAAAGGAAGTCTAGCTAACACTTGGCCATTAAAAGTGAATAACAATACACTACTCAAATTAACTAGTAGTACCAAAACTTTAAATGCAAATTTTACTCACTAGCACTACCATAGACATAATATCTTACTCCTATGAAGGTACACCTATTAGTTCCTCCACCATCGCTCCATATCTATCACCTCAAAGAACTTGCCAAAGCCCTCATACTCCTTTGTCATATCCTTACAAGCCACATTCACAAAAGTCCTCTGAGTAAAGGGATATAAGAAATTCTCCGCACTCTTTACATCTTTTGCATACCTCGGCTTCAAGCGCTCATGTTCCTTAAGTAGCTTAGACTACTCCTTGTCTTTTTGAATCTGCTATTTAACCAATTCAACCATCTCTGCCTTAAAATATTTTACCATAGACAAGGCTCCCTTTGCTTAGCAAGCTATTTGCTCAACTAAGATCCATCCATACACTTCAAAAATGCAAAAAATGCTTAAGAGTAAGAAATCAGTGCGAAGAAAAGAAAAAAAGTTGGAAAATGAATCAACAACGTAGTAGGATGGACACTTGCTTGGATAAAGTCATTAATAGCTACTTCAATTAGCTAAAAGAAGGAGAATAACTCCAAATTCCTCTGATTATACTTGTTAACCACACCTTGCATGCGACCAACACTAAAAGCCACCTCACCTATGCCACAATTTTAGTGCAAAGATTGAAAGGTAAGTGCCAGCATTAAAAAATCAAGCTATCTACAGAAAAGAGACCATTTCATGCATACATTTCACGGTGAGCCTGGAAAGTCCACCCTGTCAGAAGTTGTGGGGTACATGCCTCACCAACTTGGGAGCTTGAATGTCTCCCAATAGGCGACAACTTCCTGTAGGTGCTTTTTTAAGAAGTGCCTCTCTCACATTCCTCTCTCTACCCTTCTAAGTGTGGAAACAATCTTGCAAACTCCAAAAAATATTTAAGTACTTTAGAAAACACATAACTCCACTGGTAACCCTCAGATGATTGTCAAAGGCTAAAATTTCATGGATATAAAGTCCTATCAGAATGCAGAATGAGATAAATCTCTGTGCCACTACATTGCATAAATCTATACACTACCTCTAATCTACGCATGGTCTACGCAAGACCTTAAAACTCGCATATATTAGAGTCAATGCAATTCTAAGCCCTCCTTTGAGCACAAGAACATTACCAACCACCCCAAAAAAATTCCAAAGTGCAGAAATTCACAGTGAAGTATAAGTCTCATGTAGATATAAAGCAAAACATAAACACAATGCATTGCGGGTGCCAAAGATTGATATTTTCCTTCCATCTCCCCTTCTTAGAGATATATCTAATCTTGATTGCACTTTGAATTAGGTCCTCCTTTTTAAAGTTCAATCCTTATGATTCCATTTGAAAATTCGCCTAAGTTTCAAGATAAATATCATGCAAAGTTGTACTATGTCCTCCAATGATGACAGCATAAATTTTTTTTTAAGTCTACCAATGACATCATGCTACCCTTTGTTGTAAGAGTGACTAAGTAAAACATTGAGGATGCTTCTAGAAAACACCCATAAATTTTCTCATGTAAACATGAGTACATCCGTCCAAGGGAGCTCACCCTAGAACCTATGTTATCTAGTGCCCCCTAGCACAACACCTTGTTATTAACATCAAAATAATACTCAAAATTTTTCTAAGTCCCTTGGATGACTATAGCACAAGATCTTCATGAGCTTCTCAATGCTCGATATGTGACATTTATCTAAATCTTTAGGTGAATATTACATTAAAATTTTGCCAAATCTCCTAACACCTTCCATTGGTTCTACCCTCAATAAGTAATTAAATTAATAATATCATTTTTATGAATTAACATAAGTAAAAATAAAGATAGAACTTAATATTATATTTTCAATATAAAAATAAAATTTTTGTATCAAAAATATGAGTCTTGATTATATGTCCAAACTTGAATGTAAGGGTAATTTGCTAAATTAACTAAAAATAGCAAATGGACCTTAAAATTAAATAGCTGAATAAATGGGCTAAAGAGCCCAACGAACAAGTCAAGCCCGCAAAGAAAGGAATAAAATCCTAATAAGCCTAGACCCATCAAGATTAAAATCTATAAATATCAAGTCCCAAAGAGAATTTAAGGGGAGAAGAAATCATTTACAAAAATTCTCAGAGTGGAAAAACTCTCAAGAAAGTAGATCTCTGTGTGGGCGTGCATGATAAAATGAATCGATGCTCTACTATTTTTCGAAAAGGATCTTGTTTCTCTTCTGAGCACCATCAACTGCCAATTACAAATACATTAGTTTTTAGTTTTCAAGGATTACTAGATGTGAATTGCATATAAATCTTATGCTTTGCAAGTAGGAAAAATGAATGTTAGATGGACACTAAATTCAAAATATTTTTCAAGTTAATATGCATAATTTTCATTGTTATTACATATTTCATTATTACAACTTCAAAATATTATTCATGTTATAAAACTAGTATTCTAAAGAAACTCATGCAGCCAAATTATTATTAGGTTTAGAGTTTTTTTTTTTTTTTTAAGAAATCCGCCTTGTATGGCGGGGGGTTTGGCATTGACCCCTACCTTGTATATTAATACTCAAAAAAGGTGTACACATTATTTTACAATACGAAAGCAGCAAAATAAGGAGTACTACTCCCTTACACCATTTTCAATTCACTAAAAAAGTTAATAAGGAGTACTACTCCCTTACATCAGAAAATCTACAAAAGAAATTCTCTGGATATAGCATCACTTACTTTGTCAGCTTGGTATGTTTATGCCTTTGGAATTCTCTCTTCTTGCTAGATAAATTCTCTTCAAGCAGGCGAGGTCAGTTACTTGAAACGTCAAAGCCCGTCTCTCTTCAGTAGGCCCTGTATCCTGCAAACAGTTCAAAAAACCAACACAGAAGAACATGCCAAAGTATCACGGAGCAGGGTATAAACAGAATTCCAAAAACATAAACGAGAAGTACTACTCCCTTTACAAGTAATAGATGTGAAACCAGAAAAAATAAAATAAGGAGTACTCCTCCCTTTACAAAAACAAAGGATGAGAAAACACAGCAAATCAGGATATTCGGAAGTACGGAAAGCCCCCAGCATCCAGTTTGATAAGCCCAAGGAGCTGGCCCTCTATTTGGTCTTTGTTGAGGATGAAGCTGTCTCCCATTTCAACGGCTTTCTTAGCCAAAAATTCAGCCACCGCATTACCCTCTCTCTATATATATGACTCACCTTTACCTCCATTTTTTGCATGAGATCCCTGATTCCCGTGAGGAGGTTTTACAAGGACTAGTGACCAGTATTTTGCTTTAGAATTAATTTCGAGATCATTTTGGCATCAAGTTCCAGCCATAATCTTCTAATGTTCCTTTCCTGGCAAATAGACAGCCCTTTATACACCGCAAAAAACTTAGAAAAATTATTAGTTTTGCTGCCGAGAAACTGAGCAAATGCTATTAGAACCTGCCCATTAGAGTTTCTAATCACCCCCACCAGCCGCAGCCCTACCTAGATTGCCATTTGAGGCCCCATCAGTGTTTAACTTATGTACTCCCGGTAGTGGTTTTACCCATTTGACCAGTTTCACATGTTTTGGAGGTGATCGAGGCACCCACAAGCCGAAGGATTTAGCTATATCTTTGTCACCTTTCCATTGCTGTGGCTTAAGAAGACCACTTTTATGGATAAGTGAAATTTTCTCGGACACCCTCCAAATAATGTGGCAGCTTTTAAATTTCAGATCTCTGTGCTTTGCATCGTTTCTTTCACACCACGTAAACCAAAGGATGAGCATGGGGATAATGGTTCTAACATGGTCATGTCCCTTCCCTGGGCTGTTATTTTTCCAGGCTAAAATCAGGTTAGCTATGTTTTCCGTATCGGGCATCTTTACCTTGAAGATGGCAGCAAAATAACCCCAAACTCTTTTCGCAGCAAAGGACTTGATGAAAAGGTGTTGAATACTCTCAATTTCCTGACAGTAGTAGCATTTAGAGGCCAGAGAAATACCTTTGTCTTGCAGCCGGGTATCCACAGGCAGCCATTTATTGAGAAGTCTCCACATGAAGACAGAAATAGTAGGCGTAATAGAGTGACTCCATAAGCATTGAAAGAGGGCTTGCGGCTGTTTTGTTTTTCTGATAATCTACCAGGAATTCTTGGTTGAAAAACTGCCATTTTCAGCGAGTTTCCACCACATTCGGTCTTCTTCATTCATATTGATCGGAACTGTGCAAACCTGCTCCATAAGATCCGATGGCAGCACCTGTGAAAGCAGCGGTTTGTTCCACTTCCCATTACATAAAAAGTACTTAATATCATAATATGGGAAATGCATTTCAGCTACTGCATCCTTCAGAGGCCTATCCGTGCACCACCAGTCAAACCAGAATGAGATTTCCCCCCTTTCGACACTCCAGAAGATAAGATTATTAGCTTCATGCTTGACTTTGCACAACCGTTTCCATATGGGCGAGTCGTGAGGGGACTCTTTAACTGATGTAGAAGGGAAACCACCACAGTAGCGTTTTCTTAGATATTGTGCCCATAAGGAGTTTTGTTGTCTGAACCATCACCAAAGTTTATAAGAAAAGCTTTTGACAATGTCCCCAATATGCCTAACACCC
>JACGDI010005707.1:916644-964461 GCA_014898725.1 Jacaranda copaia
GGAGTACATTGCAGCCACCACGATTAAAATTAATATCATGAACCATTTCCTGGGTGAGCAGAATATTATCACTGATCAACCGACCCGAAACAAATCCACTTTGGTTAGCTGAAATTATTTTGGGCAGCAGCTTAGTCAGTCTATTGCAGATGATCTTAGAAAGGACTTTATTAGTCGTATTGCACAGGCTAATTTGTCTGAAGTCCTTCCAACTTTGGGGAGACTGAACTTTAGGAATGAGAGTTAGAGTAGTAAACGTGAACCCCCTAGGGGGAGGGTTCCCCGAAAAGAAATCCATCACTGCCTTATAAACATCTTGTTTAATAATTTCCCGACAAACCTGAAAAAAATGAGCATTAAAGCCATCCGGACCAACCACACTGTCAGGGTGGATTTCAAAAACAGCGTTTTTCACCTCCTCAAAATCTGGGCAGCCGCAAAGAGATTCATAGTCATCTCGTTGTATCAGTGCTGGAATACACTGGAGATCCTGTGAACTAAAAGAAGCTTGATCCCCTATCAAGATTCCTTCGAAATAATCCACGGCCGATTTTTCAATGTCTTCTTGCTTCTCAAAAATCTGCCCTTTATGCCTAATCTATTATTAGGTTTAGAGTTTCGGTGTCATGAAGTTAACATTCAGAAATTCATTTAATTGGGACTGTCATATTAACATTAAGAGGAGTTGTGCAACTAAAAGCAACAACATTGTTTCAAATGAGGAGGTTAATATTCCAAAGATAATCACAACTGTTCAAACACTTGGATCTAATGGCCATAAGAGAAGACAGAAGTTGAAATTCAACCAATAAAAAAGTGACAAGAAGTTAGATAACCTATTGAAAATCTTTTTATTTTTTTCCTTTTAGTTATAATTCCTATCATTATTACGTATTACAACAAGTTTGTATTATATTGGCACAACCATTTGGTAGGTTATGCATAAGCGAAAATATTTCTTATTTTTCCAACTAATTTCTTTCTATCTTTTCATCTAATTTTCTGCCCCACTTTTAGGGCTGTAAATAAATATTCAAAAATTTATTTATCATTTGCATTCATATTCATTTATATAAATTTATCTGCATCTGTTTAAAATAGATATTAACTGTATTTTATTAATAGATATCTAATTATAAATGGATACGGACATGGTAAATACATATAAGATCCATTTAATATTTGCTTAAAATATATATTTATTAAATAATATATTATTTTTATTTTTTAATAAAAATCTCATAATCCATATATATATATGTAAATTATAATTGAAGAATTAGGAAGAAAAAACTATAAATTTAAAAACTTATTGTAATATAGAGAAAAAATTGAAGAATAAAGTCAATCAACATAATTATTATTAGTTGACTTTATAATACTTACAATTAATTATAAAACCAATTATTAATTAAAAATTATGCTATTTATTTTATTGCTTTTTTTTTTTAATAAAAATGTACAATTTCTTCTATAGATTAAAAATATGTATTTGTTATGGTTCATAAATTCACGTATTTGGATATTCATAAATGGATGTCTAAATAAGTATCATCGAATATGAAATTAAAAAAATGATTTGAATTCAAATAAGTTTAATTAAATATGAATGCATATTCAAATTCGACCGATACTAACAAATACAAATATGAATATCATTTTTAAATATCCATTAAATCCATATCTGTATTCGAATATTCAAAAAGTTAAATCGATACAAATATAAAAATAGTATATTTAATCTGTTTAATATTCATTTACACCCCTACCTACTTTTGTATCAAATATTTAAAGCTCATATTTTCCACGGCGGCAACTAACTTTTGGCCACCACATTAACTTTTTTTATATAAGATATAATAGATTGGCACTTTAATTTAAAAGTTATTAGTAATTTAAAAGTATAAAACTGAATAAAAATAAGGAAAGAGACGTAATATAGATTTGTGATTATTAATTCTAAAATATTTTATTGAGCTTTTATAAACTTTTTAAGTTGGATCAATTTCTAGTTCACTTACATTTGTTTTGAACCCAAAATTCAACAAACCATATTTAGATCCAATCTTCTTTAATTGATCTTGTCTACCTTTATACTAGAAGAGCTACTTGAGCTACAACATCGCTCACTTTCCCCACTAGAATCGCCTCTCTAGATTCACTACTAGAAAACCCCTCCTTAGAATCACTTTCACCACCAACTAAACCCCCAGACGACCTAGTCTCCTTAAAATCATTGGTCTCATTCGTCTCCTCCTCAAGAATTCTTGCCATATCACCAAAAAAATAGCATATGTTACTAAAGAATGGCGAAAAGAGAAGCAAAACAACCACAAGCAATGTGAAAGGGGGACAAGACGAAGGAAGAAACGGTTACAAGATAGAAATGAAGAAAAAACTCAAATAAACATTAGCCAAAGGGAAATAGACAAACATAGACTATGAAGAAATCAACCAAACAGGGCAGAGCTTGACCTTAATAGAAGCAGTAAAAGGAAATATAGGGGCAATCAAATGACTATTGAGAAGTGCAACCAGTTGAAATGACTAACTACCGATTAATAATGATGTATCTACAGATCGCCCATTTAATTCCCCAACAAAACCACCAAAAATTGCCTTGTATCTCCTACCTACCTAAACCTTGGTCAAAATTCAAATTCAAACTCTTTGATAGACATGCACCAATTAAACTACTTCTCAATACAACCTTCACAAGCTCGATTGCACTGAGAAGTAGGGGGGACTAATGATATGGGTAGGATCAACCTAGGTTGATTGTTGTAAACATGTTAATTTTTGGTCAATTGAAAAGTGACACGTGTAAAATAATATACTATATATTAATTTAAAATTTGTATTTATTTCTTGGAATATACTAAATTAATTCTAAAAGATAAATAATTAATTTTAATTAATAATTTATTATTTATTTTATACTCAAATCAAATATTGACAAGTGTCAAAGATAAAGTGCTATTTCTATGGACCAATTAAATCAAAGATATTTGATATTATCTCTTGATATTAATATTATCTTTTGATGTTTGATATTATCAAATCAAAGATATTTGATATTATCTCTTGATATTTGATACTATCTTATCGAAAAGATAATCATTGAAGGAATTTAAGTCAATCTAGAAACTCCCATCAAGTGCCTATATAAAAGGGGTAACCAAAGCTCATTCTACACACAATATAAATTCCAGCAAATGAGAGAAACTTGAAAAGACTCTAGCAATTCTCTTAAGAAAATTCAAGGAGATCTAAGGTGTTCTTCGTAGAATTCATATATTTTTTGCATTTGATTCGAGATCAAGGTGTGAAATTCTTGAATTGTCATTATTTTTGTTCAAGGAGATCCACGACGTTCAATGTGTTCTTCACGAAACTTATATATTTTTGGCGTTTGATTTGAAATTAAGGCGTAAAACTCTTAATTAGCGTTATTTTTATTCAAGGGAATCCACAACATTCAAGGTGTTCTTCATGGAACTCATATATTTTTGGCATTTAATTTGAGATTAAGTTGCGAAGCCCTCAAGTTGGCGTTATTTTTATTCAAATCAAATTTAAGGGAGATCTACGATGTTGAAGGCATTTTCCACAGAGTTCATTAAATTCAAGACAATATTTGGAAAGGAAGAATCAAAGGATTAGATTTGAGATTGAATCCATAATTGATATATTTTTATTTTATTTTATTTTCACGATATTTCTTGTCTTGTAATTTTATTTATTGTAAACAAAGAAATTTGCGCTTACAAATTTTGGCATGCCGGTGGGACGATCTCTACCTCTCATCTCTTTCCTTCATAAAAATTGAAGTATCAAATAATCACCAACAAGAATGCTACATTGAAAATTACTACCTTAAATTCCTCAAGTGATGGAGCAAAAAATGTTGGCGTCATCATAAGAAGTATATCCAAGAAGTTGTAATCATTTTCCGAGGTGGCTCTTTTACTTGCTGTGGAAAGCTGTTGCTGCATTATATTGATATGAATAAAGATAGCGGAGGCTCAAAGAATTTTCATCATCTATTCCCCACTCAACATTAAATCCCTCAAGCATGGCGATGGTGATGGTGACAAGTGTTACAACCTTGGAGGAACAAATTGCAAATTTGACAAAGGCTATTGAAGGACTCATGAAGCATGTCCAAGAGTGAGACTTTCAAATATCTAAATGATAAGAAAAGTGGACAATCTTGATGCCAATTGCATGGTGGAGAAACAAACTGAGGCTCAAGACAAAGGCGAAACATCCACAAAGAAGCAGCCAACTGAAAATGAAAAGACTACAAATTAAGAACTACAAGTTTCCTCTGATGGACTAGTTCCCATTAATCCGTTGAAAGAGTTCATTATGGAGACTATCGAAGACAAGCTTGAGGGAAGTTCTAAATCATCTATGACTTACTCCAAGCCATATACTCAAAGGATTGATAACTTGAAGATGCCGATCAATTACCAACCCCCAAAGTTTCAACAATTTGATGGCAAGGGCAACCCAAAGCAGCATATGGCTCATTTCATTAAGACTTGTAATAATGCTGGGGTATATGGAGATCATCTAGTCAAACAATTTGTTTAATCATTAAAGGACGATGCTTTTGATTGGCATATTGACTTGGAAGCATGCTCCATTGATAGTTGAGGGTAACTAGAGCAAGAGTTCCTCAATTATTTCTATAGCACTCAAAGGACAATTAGCATGATTGAACTCACCAACTCAATCTAATGAAAAGAACCTGTCATTGATTACATCAATCGCTAGAGAAACTTGAGTCTTAGTTGCAAAGATCAATTATCAAAGGTTTCAATTATTGAGATGTGCATCCAAGGAATACATTGAACGTTTTGCTACATACTTCAAGGAATTAAACCAATTTTTTTTTAAGATTTAGCAACTCGTGCACATAATATTGAAATGAGCATGAATTTTGATGAAAAAGAAGATTTAAGTGATGCCGATGATGATGAAGATGTTGGGGGCAATTAATTTTCATCTTCAAATTTCATATGCTTCTTGATATGAGCTTAAATTATCAATAATGTTCTCAGATAAGAGCATAATTATCTAAAATTCTGAAATATCCATGTCTCCAAATCTATGTCTTAAGCCTCCAAGTCTTCAAATTTAAGACTTAAATCTTCAAATCTCCAAATTCAAACTTAAGTCTTCAAGTATTTGAATATAAACTCAAGTCTACAAGTCTCTAAAATCCACGACTCAAGTCTCCAAGACTTCCAGTCAAGGCTCAAGTTTCTAAGTCTCTAAGTCCAAAAATCAAAAATTTAAGTCTCCAAATCAAATATTCAAATCTCCAAGTCTTCAAATTCAAGATCATGTCTCAAGTCTCTCAGTATTCAAATTAATGCTCAAGTTTCGAAGTCTTCAAATTTAATACTCAAGTTTGCAAATCTATAAATCCATGACTTAAGTCTTCAAGTCTTCAAATTCATGACCCAAGTCTCCAACTGTCCAAATTCAAGACTCAAGTCTTCAAGTTTCAAAATCAAAGACTTAAATTTTTAAGTCTTCAAGTTCAAAGCTCAAGTTTTCAAATTTCAAATGCTCCTACATACAAGTATAAACTATCTAAAATGTTTAAGTTAAAGTTTTTTCATGTGTTCCTTGATAAGAGTTTAAACTGTCAATAAGGCTCCCAAATATGAGTATAAACTATCTAAATATTCAAAATCTCTATATGTGCTCCTTTATATGAGCTTAAATTTTTTATAAGGCTCCTAAGTATGAACATAAACTGTCTAAGTATTCAAATTCTCTCTATGTACTTCTTGTTAAATGTGTTAACTATTTATTAAGTCAAATTCAAGTAAACTCCTTGACCTGAGTATAAATTGTCAACCAAATTCAAGTGGATTCTTTGACATGAGTATAAAGTATCTATTCAAGTTAAATATGCTCCTTGACGCATGAGCCTAAACTGCTTGTTACTCTACGCCCATATGAGTATAAATTGCATATAGTATCCTCCTCAAAAAGGATATTTACTTTGAATTATATTATACTTGACCTTCTTATTGGGTACCATAGCTCGAGAAATGCTTCAAGAATGTTCTTATTGCAAATGCATGTGAAAAATGAAGAGAAAAGGGACAATTGTCAAGTACTTTAAGCCTTGCCTCTTTTGTGGATTGTCGACACATCTTTTGCCAAGTCTTGAAGTTGGGGCATTTGTAAACATGTTAATTTTTGGCCAATTGCCAAGTGACACGTGTAAAATAATATTCTAGATATTAATTTAAAATTTGTATTTATTTCTTGGAATATACTAAATTTAATTTCAAAAGATAAATAATTAATTTTAATTAATAATTTAGTATTTATTTTATGCTCAAATCAAATATTGACAAGTGTCAAAGATGGTGTGCTATTCCTACAGACCAATCAAATCAAAGATATTTGATATTATCTTTTGATATTAATCTTATATTTTGATGTTTGATATTATCAAATCAAAGATATTTGATATTATCTCTTAATATTTGATATTACCTTATTGAAGAGATAATCGTCGAAGGAATTTAAATCAATCTAGAAGTCTCACATTAGTGCCTATATAAAGAGGGTGACCAAAGTTCATTCTACATATAACATAAATTCCAGTAGATGAGAGAAACTTGAAAAAACTCAAGCAATTCTCTCAAGCAAATTTAAGGAGATTGAAGGCATTTTTCACCAAATTCATATATTTTTTACGTTTGATTCAAGATCAATGTGCGAAACCCTCGAATTGATGTTATTGTTATTCAAGAAGATCCATGATGTTCAAGGCATTCTTCACAAAATTCATATATTTTTGGCATTTGGTTTGAGATTAAGGTGTGAAACCCTTGAATTGGCGTTATTTTTATTTAAGAAAATCCATGATGTTCAAGGCATTTTTCACGAAACTTATATATTTCTGGCGCTTAATTTGAAATTAAGGTGCGAAGCCCTTGAGTTGGTGTTATTTTTATTCAAGTCAAATTTAAGGGAGATCTATGGCGTTTAAAGTATTTTTCACGAAGTTCATTAAATTCAAGATCATATTTGAAAGGAAAAAAATCAGAGGATTAAATTAGCGATATAATCCACAGTTGATTGATTTATTTATTTTGAATTTATTTGTATAAATTTTCTTGTTTTGTAATTTTAATTTTTTTGTAGATAAGAGAATTTGTTGTTACAATCGTCTTCGACCATAATGCACCCGTCCAATAGAGAGTGAAATCTCAACGTGCAAGTCAAGAGATGAGTAAAAGTCGATTTGCCAGAAGGCAAGTGTAGCCAATGGGAGAAAGATTCTTGGGGAAGGACGAGTTCAAATCATTTAATAGTGTAAAGGTTGACTAATGCACATCCCCAAATGCAGCTACATTAAATGCGTTCCCTATTCACATGCAACCGGCCGCTTCCATATTAAATGTTGCCAAACCAACATCCTATCTACATTCAATGTGCCATCAGCTAGTTACCTCCGCATTATTTAAGGAGATCTGCCCCATATTTCTAGGCTACAAGAAGCATGGTGATTAACAAATCTTAAAAAAGACCTCAAAGGCTCGTACAAGCAATTAAAAAGTTTCATTAGGCTATATTGAGTGGCTTGTCTTTCCGACCCCCATTTTTACCCAATTAGTGAATACTACAAATACTCCCAATCAACAAATTTTGAGGTATGTTTTCATATTTGCATTAGTTGCAACTTTGCTGCTTTGTCCGAGCTTACCTTAACTTAAGCGTTAGAGGATTCTAGCTAGGGGCTATCATAGTAAACCTTACATGCTTCTTTTAGTTACCTGACTTGACCCGCACCCCAACAATACTCTGAGCCATACCTTCATCAGGTTAATTATCAGAGTTCCTTAGTACCTATTTGGATCCCAACAAACTTGTACATCATCACGCTTCATCTCATTTTCTACTCCACTTTTGTATCAAATATTTCGGAACTCATGTTTTTTGTAGCGGCAGCTAACTTTCGACCACCGTATTAACTTTTTATATAAGATATAATAGATTGCAACTTTAATTTAAATTTTATTAATAATTTAAAAGAATAAAATTGAATAAAAATAAGGAATGAGACAAAATACAAATTTGTGATTGTTAATTCTAAATTATTTTGTTGAGATTTTATTAAGTTTTTGAATTGGACCAATTTCTAGTCCACCTACATCTATTTTAAACCCAAAACTTAACAAAATTTATTTAGATCCATTCTACTTTAATTTATTTTGCTGAGTAGTTTTAGACACTACCTGCTTTTAACTTGTCTTGCCTAGTGGTATATAACTCACTAACATAAGTTCTATACATAAATTATGAGGCCCAGAATTGAAATTTTTTTGAACTCTTGATGCGCATGTGTACTAAAAAAAAAAACTACTTTAATCTATCTTCAAAATTTTAAAATTCAACCCATCTAAGAAAATCATTGAATTGGGTTGCATTAAGGGTGCAAACAAATATTAAATGAATCAAACGCACTATTTTCATATTCGTATTCAATTAACTTTTTGAATATTCGAATACGAATACAAATTTGATGAATATTTAAATATGATATCCAAATTTATATTCATCGAATATCGGTTGAATTTGGATATATTTGTATTCGATTATAATTAATCAGATACATCTATATTTGATTAAAATTATTCATATTTGAATTATTTTTTTTATATTCATATTCGATGAGAATTATTTGGATATCCATTTATGAATATTCAAATATGTGAATTCATTAACCTATAACAAATGCATATTTTTAATTAATAAAAGGAATTATATAATTTAATTAAAAATAGAGCAATCAAATAAATAACATAATTTTTTATTAATAATTAATTTTATAATTGATAATTAACACTAATTAATATTAATAATAATATTTAAGTATATTAATTATAAAATCAACCAATAATAATTATATTGATTAACTTCATTCATCAATTTTTTTCCATATTACAAAAATTTAATAAATCTATTCTTTCTTCTTTCCAATTCTTCAATTATAAGTTATATATATATATATATAGATTATGAGATTTTTATTGAAAAATATAAATAATATATTATTTTAATAAATACATACTCAAAATAGATATTAAACAAATCGAATATATATTTGCCATATTCATAATCATTTAGAATCGAATATTCTCTAATTAAGTACAAATACAATCATTTTAAATAAATACAAATAAATTTTATATAAATAATAAATAAATTTTCGAATATTTACCTACAACCTTAATTAGCATCACAAATTCTAAACTGCTTTGCATCTGTTAAATAAATTCTATACTTGATCCATGTTTCTTTGTCCTTCTGTATTCTCCTTTCTATCTTTTCTCTTTACCCTCGCTCATCTGATTAATTAGGTTTCTAGGACTACCATCACCGCCACCATGGCTTCCCTCCTATTTTTCCTTAACCCGCTAAATCCCACCCCACCCCACCCCCCAAAAGCCAATAAGGGAAATTTACACAATTTCCCCATTCTTGCAGCCCCCACGTTGTGAAAAACAAACTCTTTCCCCTCGCTTTCACAGCTTCCTGTCTATCTTCTCCACACAAATAATTTTTTTTTTTTCAAATTTTGTCCCGCCACCTCTGTCTACTTTCAGCCCATCAATTCACTACACATTCTTTGAACCCCATAGAAAATTGATCCAATTTCGCTCACTCTGGTTCAGCATTCGCTCCAATGGCGAGCGCCAGCCGAGACAGCATGGCGCAGTACTTCAAGAAAGGGGCTGATGTCGAAATCAACGGCAACGAAGATGGTTTTTCCGGATCATGGTACGCAGGCACTGTCATTCGGCCGCCAGCGAATCCCAGGAGAGGTTCAGCGAAAGTGTGGGTGGAGTACAAGACATTAATGGCGGACGAGTCAAGCATGCGGCCGCTGAGGGAGGAGCTGGAGCTAGTGCAGCTGCGGCCACCTCCACCTCGGGAGATCGGCCGTAGGTTTAAGTTCAGTGAGGATGTTGACGCCTACTACAATGACGGGTGGTGGGAAGGGATAATCACCGAAGTTTTGGCGGAGGATCAGTGTTTGGTGTTTTTCCGTGACACCAAGGAGCAGATGGCCTTCAAGTCATCAGAGCTGAGGCTGCACCGCGAGTGGGTTTACGGAAAGTGGGTCCCACCTTTGGAACCGGCCTCTGATGTCACACTTAAGAATGAGACTACACCTCAGAATGAGGTAAGCAGGCGGTTTCAAATGATGCTTTTGCGAATTGGTATAGAAAATAATGACAGATGTGTGATGTGATGTGAATGCTGTGGGTTTGAATCTAATTGTGTATTTTTATTGTCTGAGATGATCTTGTATTTTAATTGTTGATTTTTAATTTTCAGCTTGCGCTAATTTTGGTTACCTAGACGTTTGTAAGTTGCAATTTATCTACTCAGTTTGTCCTGCACTTGGATTGTCTCATCGAAAAGCCCAAAAAACGACCAAAAAAAAAAAAAAGAGAGTGAAAGAGAGAGAAAAAGAAAAGCAACTTGAGAAATCTCCTAGAGTATTTTTCCATGTGTTGACATTTGAAGATGTTACCAGTTTTTAGAATATTCAGCTCCTATAGGACCAAAAGTATGCTGAATAAGATTCTTTAATGTTATTAATTTTTTTTTTCTAGTTGATTATTTATTTTGAGAACTTCTATGCTGTTGAGGAAGAATGATGATTAGTTGAACAGCTTTGACAGTTTAGAAGTTCTGTACTGGCAATCAGGCCTCTTTTGATCCCAACTGGTTGAGGATACTCTTATCCTCCCAATGTTTTAGCTAGATGCTTGGGGACGTTGTTAGTTTTTGCTGAGATTACTTGCATGGTTATTATAATGATGCATGTCCGTATTCACTAGCATATTGCTTAGTGTCATCCTATGCCTCAACAGTGTGGACTCTGAAACTCAGCTAGAGCACTTTTTCTTTCCAACGAAAACCGACCTTGTGTTCTCCTTTTGTCATTATATTGTATTGCACCTAATTACATCTGTTAAGCTGCAATATTGCCAGAACTCATCAAATTATTATCAAATTATGCATCATGTTTATTCAACAACTTTGTTTTGGAAAACTTAGTGAAAACTAACAGTTCAACTTTGAAAATAAAAGCCCTTTGCATTGACTGATCTTGCTAGATGGGTAATTTGTGCTGGTTGGGAAGAGGTGATTAGTGGAGAAAAGAATGGTAATAGATAGATTGTATGACTTATGCAGGACAAGTGAGTGGGGGTGAAGTATACCTTAGAAGAGGTTAACCCTTCTCTAGACAAAACTGGGAGGTGTTTTTCTTAGAAATAAGAGTAATCTCTATGAACAGAAGCCAAACCACACTTTGATACAGCTACTTCGAAAAATACTGGAAGGGTTTTAACTTTTAAGAATCATGGACAACTTGTATTCTGAAGTTGATTATGATGGTTGATGTTTTCATATGAATATCCCTATTAACTAGATGCTCCTTCCAATTTTGTTGCTAAAGTTTTGTCATTTGATTGGGATATTTGGGTGAGATCTAATGCATATCCAGTTTTCAATGTACTCATGGTGGTTCTTTTCCTACTGAGAATTTGTAAATCTCTCATGAATACTGATGTAGATTTAGAGCGTCTAGGTAGTGTTACCAAGTACCAAGGGGGGTTGAGAAACAAAGAAAGGATAATTTTCAGCTAAATAGCTGAGTTCCTAGTGTTAATACCCAATAAGGCAGAATGTTTTACTGAAGAGATAGAAATAATTTTTTTTTTCATACAGACTTCAAGGCCTAGCTAATATAGTGCAGGCTAAGACCTTTCATCTTCCCTAAGTCAAAGCTATAATTAATAACTTAAACTCCCTAGACACTACTTAATAGAAGGTGAGTTACAAGAAAACAACTTCCCACACAAATAAAATATTGGAAATAAGAAACAAGACTTTGACCAGAAAACAAAGAAACTGACTTATGACCAGAATTGTAATTTTAAAATTGTTTCTTTTTCTGATGCTCCTGCATCAATTCCCTCTGGGTGAAGAGAAATTCGGTCTAGACCCGAAAACCTTGATATATTCATCATAAATAACATGATCAATTTTCTTCAGCTCTTCTTCTGAAATCCAAGTGCTTTCAGTTGCTGGCTTCCCTAACTGCTTGGCAAGAAATCGACGATAGTGGTGTCCTCTTCGTGACCATGCTTCCTTCATATCAAGAATGTCCTCAATCACCTCTGTAGGTTTCTTTGGAATATGTTTTCTCCATTCCTTTTCCATAGACAGCCCTAAATCATCATCAAAACCATGAAATTCAGATAAATTAGCAACATTAAAGATGGGACTGATTTGAAGATCATCTGGTAACTCCACCACATAAGCATTAGAGCTTATTTTCTTTACGATTTTGCATGGGCCAATTTTCCTTGAAGCTAGCTTATGGTATGCTCCTTTTGGAAACCTCTCTCTTTTGAGATGAACCATCACTTGATCACCTTCAGCAAATTCTTTGAAACGGTGATGCTGATTCGCTGCCGCTTTGTACTGTTCATTGCTGGCTTCAATGGCAGCTCTTACTTCATTGTGTATGCATCAAATATGGTCTGCATATGCTGCCCCATCTTCGCTAACTCTAGCCTCTTCAGGTAATGGAACTAGGTCCAAGACATGTTGAGGTTTGTGTCCATAAGCAGCCTCAAAAGGGGTCTTCTTGGTAGTGTGATTAATAGAATTATTGTAAGCAAATTCAGCTTGTGGCAGAATCATGTCCCAAGACTTCACATTTTCTCCTACTAGGCAACACAACAAATTTCAAAGGCTTTGATTAACAACTTCAGTTTGGTCGTCTGTTTGTGGATGACATGTGCTAGAATATTGCAGCTGTGTTCCCAGCTTTCTCCACAAAGTTTGCCAAAAAATGTCCCATGAATTTCACATCTCTGTCTGATACAATGGAACTGGGAACTCCTTGTAAACGAACCACCTCTTTGAAAAATAAATTTGCCACATGAGATGCATTTGCAGTCCTGAAGCATGGAATGAAATGCGCCATCTTAGAGAAATGACCAACTACAACTAATATAGAGTCAAATCCCTTAGATGTTTTTGGAAGCCCAAGCATGAAATCCATGCTAAGATGAAACCAAGGGGAAGAAGCTATTGGTAATGGAGTATAGAGGCTGGTATTTTGCGAAGTTCCCTTAGCATATTGGCAAATTCTGCACTTCTTAACTAGTCTACCAACATCATGATTCATTCTTGGCCAACAATATTGATCGGCTACCATAGCCAACGTCTTGTCCCTTCCGAAATGTCCCCCTAGACCACCTCCATGCAATTCTTTAATAATTTGTTCTCAAAGAGATCCTTTAGGTATACACAATTGATTTCCATGGAACAAAAATCCATCATGCATGAGAAATGGTTGAGGGGTTATTGTTGAAGCTGAACACTGTAATTCTTTCATTATTTGACTGAAAAAGGGATCATTCACATACTGATCCTTTAGTGATTCAAAGCCAATCACTTGGCTATGTAAAGTGGCCAATAAGTAAGATCTTCTGCTCAGTGCATCTGCCACCCTATTTGACTTGCCACTTTTGTACTTAATAGAGAAATTAAATTGCTGAATAAATGAACTCCATGCTGCATGCCATGGAAGTAGCTTCGTTTGGGAATTTAAATGCTTGAGCGCCTCATGATCCATATAAACAATGAAATCTTGGTGTAGTAGATAATGCTGCCAGTGTTGTAATGCACGAACTAGTGCATAATACTCAAGATCATAGGTTAAATAATGCTGCTTGTGTTCCGTGAGCTTCTCACTGAAAAAGGCTACTGGTTTGCTCTCTTGACTGAGAACAGTCTCTATTCCCATGTGGGACGCATCACACTCAACAGTAAACAACTTGCTAAAATCGGGTAGAACAAGTACAAGAGCTTGAGTCATTGCTGTCTTAATATGCTCAAAAGCTTTTTTTTGCCTTTTCTGTCCACATAAACTCTGTTCTCTTGAGACAATCTGTGATAGGACCTATAATTGAACTGAAATTTTGAATAAATCGTCTATAAAAAGATGCTAGTCCATGGAAGCTACGTACTTCTCCAATTGATTGGGGTGAAGGCCAATCAATTATAGCTTTTATTTTAGTAGGATCAGGCTTTGAGCCCTCAGCTGAAACAACAAATCCCAAAAACACCACATCCTTGCTCTAGAAAGAACACTTCTTTAAGGTAATGTAAAGCTTTTTTCAACGAAGAACCCCCATTACTTGTCTCAAATGGTTCAAGTGCTCAGATTTATTATGACTAAAGATGAGAATATCATCAAAGAAGACAACAACAAATGAGTTGAGGAAGAGTCTCAATGCCACTGTCATTACTCACATGAATGTGCTGGGCACATTAGAGAGTTCAAATGGCATGACCAGCCATTCATATAATCCGTTTGGTGTCTTAAATGCCGTCTTCCATTCATCCCCACTTTGAATTCGGATTTGATGATGCCTACTTCTTAAATCTAGCTTTGAAAATATAGTTGATCCCACAAGGACATCTAGTATTTCCTCAAATTTTGGAATTGGGAAGCGATATTTCACAGTAATTTTGTTAATAGCACGACTGTCTACGCGCATCCTCCACGAACCATCTTTTTTTGGTGTAAGTAGTGCTGGAACTGCACAAGGACTTGTACTAACTTGCACCAAACCCTTTGCAATCAAGTCTTGTCCTTGGCGCCTTAGTTTGGCCCTTTGTTGTGGAGGAATACGATATGCTGCCTGATTTGGTAAAGTTGCTCCAGGAATTAAGTCGATAGCATGCTGTACATCTCGCATTGGAGGCAATTCTTTTGGTAACTCTTCACTAACGAGCTCTTCAAAATCTGCCAAGAGCTTCTTAATTTTAGGTGATAGTGAGGATTCTTCTTCCTTTTCAGTTTCAATAATTCTACCCACTACCACAAGAATCACTCCACACTCCTTGCGTTCTTTTTCAAATCTGTCTGCTTTGACAAAACAACTAGCTTTGTTGTTACTAAGTTTTGACTAGCTGATTCCTCCTTTAGAGGGTGAAGTGTGAAAGTCTTTCCATCCTTTTGAAAGGTGTATGTATTTGGAGTAGTTAGATGCTTCATATTTCAAACATTAAGCCATGGTCTTCCCAAGAGAATATGGTATACGTCCATTGGCGCAATATTGCACCAAACTTCGTCTTTGTAATCATCGCCAATTTGAAATTGCGCTAAGCACCTTGAAGTAACAGGTACTTCATTACCTTTTCAGAACCAAGCAACCTTGTAAGGATGGGGATGTTTCTCTATAGGAAGCTTCAGTTTCTCCACTGCTTCTTTGGATATTATATTTTTGCTGCTACTGTTGTCTAGAATGACATTGCACACCTTCCCTCCACAAGCAACTCTAGTTCAAAATATGCTGTGCCTCCTCCAATCTTCATTCTCTTCAATCTTTGGTGTTGTCATCACAGGCCTCACAAACAAACTTTCACCTTCTGCCGGCAATAAATCAATGCCATCATCTTTGTCAAAGTATTCGTCAAATATAGGTTTTCCTTCTGCCTCTACTTGTTGGTCTTCTTCACCACCTTCGACGAAATTAACACGGCGTTGAGGGCATGAATATGATGCGTGACTTTGTTCTCCACAAGTAAAACAACGACCAGAAATATTGTTGCCACTGTTGAAACCGCTGAAACTGTTTGGTTGTACTGGTTCTTTCCCCTTCAAAGGCCTTCCTTGTTCCCTCATTATTGTTTATTGGTGGGAACTTGGTGGCTGTTTTGTGCAGCTAACTGAACATTCTTTCCTCCTTTAACTGCAGTTGAAATCCTTAGATTAGCCCCAACATTATTCGACGCCTTGGTCCCATGTGTGCCACCCTCTCCTCGGCTTGAAGGGCAAACTGAAAGGCATCTTCAAGGTTAGATATGCGAGCTTCAAGGCTGATTTCATCTTGGATTGAAGAGTTTAATCCTGACAAATAGCGAGCTACTTGTTGCTCATTAGTTTCATTTAATCCAATCCTTATTGAAAGGTTGTAAAATTCTGTTGTATATTCTACCACACTACGGTCTCGCTGTTTCAGCCCATGAAATCTCCTATACAAATCTGTCATGTAATAAGCAGGGAGAAATTGCTTTCGTAGTTTTGCCTTCATTAATTCCCATGTCCGGATCTTTGCTTTGTTCCTCTAACCTCTTCCACCATTGGAGGGCAATTCCCTTCAATTTCAGCTTCACAAACAACACCTTCCTTTCTTCACTCATTGGTTTCCATTCAAACTATGTCTCCAAGGAGGATTCCCAATCAAGGAAGTCTTTAGCATGCATCTTTCCATGAAAATCTGCAACATCAACACATTTTCCAGAGTTCAAATCAAGAGCTCTTGCCAACCGTTCCTCAAGTCTACCGGGCTGATCACAGTTCATGGGACCATGGCAAGGGTTAATTTGTTCTTCATCTTCTTCAAACTCTCCATTTAGAGATTCATGATCTCCTTCTTGAAGTTCATTCTGAACTTCAAGCTGCTGTCTGCGCAGGTTGTGCACCTCTTGTGCAAGGTGTCCAATCATTGCTCGAATCTTAGCCAACTCTTGTGCTTGGTTAGGTCTAGGAACTCTTCCTCTACGTGCTGCCATGATTGGGACAGATTTTGGGTGGGTTGAAATTGGGCTCTCTGATACCAAATTGATGTAGAGTTAGAGTGTCTAGGTAGTGTTACCAAGTACCAAGGGGGGTTGAGAAACAATGAAAGGATAATTTTCAGCGAAACAGCTGAGTTCCTGGTGTTAAAACCCAATAAGGCAGAATGTTTTACTGAAGAGGTAGGAATAATTTTTTTTTTCATACAAACCTCAAGGCCTAGCTAATATAGTGCAGGCCAAGATCTTTTATCTTCTCTACGTCAAAGCTATAATTAATAACTTAAACTCCCTAGACACCAATTAATAGAAGGTGAGTACGAGAAAACAACTTCCCACACAAATAAAATGTTGGAAATAAGAAACAAGACTTCAACCAGAAAACAAAGAAACTAACTTATGACCAGAATTGTAATTTTAAAATTATTTCTTTTTCTGATGCTCCTACATCAAATGCACTGCAATATTCCACATGAATTGTAAGAAGAAGACTGAACTGGTTTCATGATACACCACATGAAGTGTTCATCTGGGATGAAGTTTAGATTTGTTTAGATTTGGAGCACATTCATGTGATTAGGAAGTTTAGATTGATTTAGATTTGATCATTTGAAGCGCCTGTCTCAAGTCACAATTAAATAATTTAATTTCCCTCATTAGTCGATACCACTCAAATCATCTAGCAACTTTTCCTGTCTAATTCTATTTTTATATTTGTTTCCATCGAATTTTCAGTTAGCTTTGATGACAAAGGACCTAATTTCCTCAACAAATCAATCTACATTTTCTGACAGTGATACCCTACTGGATCTGGACTCTCAATTCCAAAAGTATATTTCAATGGACCTTGATATTTGGTCTGGAATTTTGACTAATGTAATTATTCAATTTTCTGAATTTATTCTATGTTATATTGTAATACATAAATATCTTTAATGTTGGCATTTAGGAGATTTTAACAGCTTTAGTATGTCATCAGAGACTGAATGATCAGCGGCTCAGCTCTACAAACCAAAGGCTTTTGCTCCTAATCAGGCTCAAGGAGATTGCTTCAATCCACATATAAACTTCTCAAGTTGACACATAAATTTATGTTCTCTCTTGGCATGTAACCCATGTAGTTGCTCCTTATGAGCTATTTCTCCTTGGTCACCTTCTTAAAGGGCTTTCTTGACATCTATGAGATCAAAGGCCAAAAACATGATGTGACGAGAAAGAGAAGAAGACAAATGGAAGCACTATTGAACCAGATAAAAGTTTTAGAGCAATTTATTATAAAGTTGACTATTCCCTTGAGCTGCCAAATGAGCTTTAAAGGTTTGATGGTAGCATGGGGGTTAACCTTGGTAGATATTAGGAGATGACACCATACAGTAGACACACTTTAGGGCAAATGAACTGTTTTGATGTTTCAGAGTCTAGCAGCTTCTCTTCCTTCCTGATGGCTTCCATCCAAAATAATGAAAAAGAAAATCAAAGTTTTGAATGTGGTAAAAAGTTGAGGTAAATGAAGGAGTTTGGTGATCCTATTACACTTAGTTGGAGATAGGATGAGAAGTACAAGCTTTCTTGTTCAGATGAGTAATGGTAGATCAAAATTAGAGAATGCCATGGATAATTAGAAGAAGAGGAATGCATGAAGGTGGTATGGGGGTTGAATAATGATTGTCAGCTCATTGATGAAAAGTATATAATTGTAACCATGATGATTAACATCTCACTGGACGTCGTAGTTGAATTGACATGGTTCTTCTACTAAAAGATTGGAGGAAGGCAAAATGTTTATACAGCTAATATCTAGCAAAAGTCGAAGCATTCATTTCTTTTAACCAACTTCATCCATCATACAGAGGGCAAAAATAAAAATCAGCTTCTCCTTCACTTTCTTACTGCATTCATATTGGGACTTTCATGTAACACAATTAGCCAATTTTGCCTCTGGTTATGTCTTCTCAGTTGAGTTTTATGTCCTATATGTTACGATATACGAGTTGATGGTGAGTAGAGAACAAATGAACAATTAGGAAACCATATAACATAGTTTATTATATATTTACTAAATTACTACTTTAGAATATATTGCAACTAATTTCTAATAAGGTTATTTTTCTCATCACGAAAAAAGTTGGAGAAATGTAAAATGTCATGAGCTATGCGTGGTCTTATAGTAGTATATAGTACTTTTTGTATGAGAGTTGAAAATATGGAAATTCCTTTCGAGCTCTATTATTTCTGGTGAAAGTAGTTAAAAGTTAGTGGGTTTCTCACCATTACTTTAAATGATTGGGTAGTTTCAGAGGAAAAAAGTAAATAAAAAGAATCCATTGAAACCTTATATTGGGCATCTAACAAAAGGAAATAGGAGAAATAAATTTGGTACAGGTGGAACATTTGATCTATTCACTAAAATTTTTGAATTATTTTAGAAATACCACAGAGGTGCTTCCTAAGAAATTTTGACCACCCATGTTCTCGGTCGTATAGGTGCTTTGTGAATGGGTTAACTTGGTTTCACCCCTCAATATAGGCACAAGTGTACAATCACTAAGATAAAAGTGAATTTCATCATGTGATGAATGAGAACATATGTGCTTCCATTTCTCCACTGAGACTAGGTACTCTCTTCATGTGAAAATGAATTATACAATATGTTCCTCATCTTTTTCCTTTTGTACTCATGGAAATAGGTACTCTTGTTTTGTTCCGTCTTTTTTCTCATTTTCTCTGGAGCAACCTACGCTAGCTTCTACAGTGTCAAAGACTTGGTGCATATGCTAATATCTGTAACCTCTCAATGCAGAAACTTCCATTGTCAGCTGAAATGGAAGCCAACAAAGAGATAATTGGACACAACTTTATCCCAGGAGAACATGTTGAAATTAGTACTGATGAAGAGGGATTTGAAGGTGCTTGGTTTGCTGCAAGTGTACTAAAAAAATTAGACACAGAAAAGTATCTAATTGAGTACCAAAGCATCAGGAATGATGATGATACAATGTTGTTGAGAGAAGAGGTAGATATCCTCCACATAAGGCCATACCCGCCTGATGTTGGATTGGTCGACAGTTTTGAAGTTCTTGAAGTAGTTGATGCTTGGTATAATGATGGTTGGTGGATTGGTGTGATTTCCAAAGTTCTTAAAAACGGCAGATATTCTGTATACTTCAGGACTACTCAGGAGGAACTAAAGTTTGAGCATTCTGAACTGCGGGTGCACCAGGAATGGATAAATGGCAAATGGGTTATTGCCCCCAAGGTACTACTTTCTGACATTATGTTTTACATTCTTCTGGTTGTAACCATATCTGTAATGTCTGCATGGAAGTTCTTTCCATTATAAATCTTATCTTAAGCCAGCCATAGAAATGAAATTCATGAAATAACAAAGTAGATACTGAATATGGATGAACCATAAAAATTAGTCATGATTTTAGGGGATATCCTTTACTACATTAAGTGATGGTATGTATAAGATGTGAGGGAATGCTGGACACTCAGTGGGAGGTTAATTACAATCTCCTTTCCCGTGAAATAAGGTAGTTACCAGATCCCTCTCTAAGTAAAAATTACAATGATCTTTCATCTGGCTGACATGACTTAACATCCATAGTTCAACTCTCTAAAGCGGCATAGTTTGTGAATGCACTTGTGCAAAATAAATAAAACAGGAAAAATGCTATTAATTACACTGTCCTCCTCTGTTATTAGCATAACTACAAGCTCCTCTCTTCCCATTTCTGAAATGTTAATTTTGCTGTCGAGTGTGTTATTTTTGGTTGGAACTATTACTTTGCTCTCCTCTTCTAGTTAGTGTAACTATCAATCCTTCTTGTCAATATTTTGGAAAATTCAATTTTGCTTCGTTAATATTTTCTGAAGCTATTTTGCAGCTAATGCCTCTCTCTCTCCGTCTCTCTCGCAGAGAGAGACTAACAAAACTCCACCAACTTCAGTTGGCTTTTATGCCTTCTGTAATGTGCTATAGGATTTTGCAAGGTGGTGAATATTTGGTTAAATGTGGTAATTCTCGCAAGAAACCCACTCAATTCCCTTTTAAAATTTAGAAATGTTGCTAAATCATGGGTTCCTTAATTTCTAGCCGCAATTTGTTAAAACCCAGCTCCAAAGTTCACTTAAGGATGCAGTTTCTCTAAGCACATAATTATGCTAACCATTTTTAACCCTCATTTTAAGCTCAAGCAATGTTTAGTCCTTGACATATGACCCTTTGATTGGTTTTGTATTATAGATGGGATATCATTTTTCTTTATTTATGGAGCGAGGTATGGAATAGTCCAGCAACCAAATTGTCTCCTCTTAGGGGTGCTGGAATGGTGCATCTGTTTTGACTCCTCTTAGGGGTGCAGGGGAATGCTGAATTTGTGCTCTTTGCAATTATTGATTGCCAAAATTAGATGAGTTCGTTTTAGTATTTCCTATCGATGAATTGTGGTGATAATCGTAACTTATTGTATTGAAATACATTTAAAGAATGATAACATCATGCTCCCAGAATGCCTACCAAGCAGCTTGTAGCATTATCAATTGCACCACTATGGAGCTAAGAACATATGAACTTCAAAACATTGGGGAAATTAAAATTGAACCTATTAGATTTTTGAAACATCACAATTGCACCACTTGTTGGACACACCTCGGTGCATCCCTTGCGTCCTTGCATTCATTACCCTTCGTCTTTTGATAAATTGCACCTACATCATGTTCATATAGTAGCATTTATGTCCACAAAACACAAAAACGATTTGATCTGGGATGAAATGTAAAATTCATTCAAAATCCTGTAATGGCATTAGCATTTCTATTAGAAGGGGCTAATCGCGGTGCCAACAAAATTAACGAAGGAGGCAGGTGTATAATTATCATTTTCCTTTTATATTAAGTTACTCTTCCCCCCCTCCTCAATACCTTAAGTTTTTGCTAACAATTGACTCATTGGGCACTTTGCAGGCTGAGAACTTGTAGCAAAGGGACGCTGGCCGTTGTTTCCAGAGTGTATATTTTTTCACCCTCTGCCATATCGTGAACTTCAATTTGGATTCAAGACATTAAAACAATTTTATTAAGCTAGCTGATCTCTTCACCACTGAAACCTTATCATGTGTTGGTGATATTTTTGTCCAGTAACTTATGGCAGGTGTGTGATTTGATTGGATTAGTCAAAAAGATGACGCCATTGAGAAAAAATAGCTAGTAGTACTATGATTGAATTAAGTTCAAGTGTACTCTGGAGAAAGTAACCATCATTTTCAATCTGTTTGTTGGTCAATAGACAGGAAACTTTTGTACAATCAGCAACAAGGCAAGTAAATTAAGCGTGTTCTTCTGGGCCCATAAGATTTTGCTAGCCATCTGCATGTTGATATAACCAAAGGGCAAACGGCAATGATCCGATTAGTTTTCTGAAATGTGAAATAAGTTTTTATTGATATTTGTAGGAAAATGAAGATTTGTCTGGAGTATGAATCACAAAGTTAAAGTTAGCAATTGAGATAACATGTCGCTTTGCCAAATATATATATATATATATATATATTTATATTTTAAATTCTGGAAAAAACGTGTTTATTTTTCTTGAATTTTCAAATTTCAGATAAAGAGTGTTATCTATAGAGCTTTAATTTTTGATATTTGCGGGGCCGTTGGGCTTTATTTTCATGAACTAGTGAGCTAGCTCCATATGCAAAAGAAGCAGCTTTATGTCCTTTTGATGAGGTTGAAAGTTGTTTTTAGTGAATAGGGTAGTATTTGGGCTGATTCGACCAAGAAAGTCGAACGATTCAATAGTGATATTCTTTTGAGGTTGAAATTTGCAGTCAACAGCAAATGTTAAACTAGTCGGGGTGCCTTCGACTAAGACACTTCGACGTTCAAGTTAGTACTGGTCGAATGAGGTAATCGAGCAACAGAGTAACAGCGTATAGTGTATATGGCATACCTGGAGGGTGGTTGGCAGTGAGAGATTTATAGCCTTTTCCTGGTGGGTGATATATTTAAGATACCCCTATCAAGTGTAGAGGGTTTTTGTCCTTGCTTGGAGGTTGTTGATCATTTTCAGTCTCGATATTATTCTAAGTGGCATTATCTCATGTTTTTCAAGGTGAATAGTATCGGGATTGAAAATGACCAACAACTCTTAAGGCAAGGATAAGAATCCTCTACACTTGATAGGGGCATTTTAGATATATCATCTACCAGAATAAGGTTATAAATTCCTTACTGCTAGCCACCCTCCAACTATGCCATATATACTATACACTCTTACTCTATTGTTCGATTGCATCATTCGACCAGTACTAAATTGAGTGTCGGAGTGCCTTAATCGGGAGCACCTCGGCTAGTTTAACGTTTGCTGTTGATAACAGATCTCACCCTTAGAAGAATGTTACTGTTGGATCATTCGATCTCCTTGGTCGAATAAGCCCAAACACTATCTTATTTAATAAATACAATTTTTAATTTTATCATTTTGGCACCGTCTGTGGAAAATCTTGAAATTGCAATTGAGAAAATAGTGAACCCTAGAAGAGTTGCATATGAGAGTAGGGGTGTTCATTTGGTTAAAACCGACAGAACCAAACGGTTCGGTTGATTAACCAAAAATTTTGATTTTTGAAAAATCAAAAATCAAACCGAACATATTCAGTTTGATTTTAATCGAAACTGAATTGGCTTTTTTAGTTTTAACCAAAACCAAAATTAAAAAAATGTTTTTTGTAAAAAAAAAGTGTTATAAAAGTTTGTTTGATAAAAGTAAGTTTGTTTAATTAAAAGTTTGAATTGGGCTACTTATTCTTTTGGTACCAGAAATTTTATTTAATAAAAGTATATTAATAAAAATATTTATTTTTAGGTAAAAATATTGATTTTGATTACTTTTTTTTTCTATATTGAACATATTTGTTTTGATAAAATTATAATTTATCTATTTTAAACAACTACATTTAAAATATTACAAATTTAAGATGATAAATTAATATTTTAATTATTTTATGTTATAAATATTTTAATATACACATTGAGTATGCTAAAATTGCTAACTCATAATTACCAAGGCATATGCACGCTATTTTTGCATATTCAAATCTTAATTGCTAAGGTTGAATAGCGAATTAAATTTTAATTGCATATTCAAAATTTTGTGAAAAATGCAATTATAATCTTATTAAATCATCATTTCTAAATGATAATTTTGAAATATTGATAAAATTTGTATTCAAACTATCTTTTTTATTTTAAATTCTTCAATTTATTTTTCAAACTATATTATCAATTTTTGTTGTTGAAATAATTAAAAGGACAAATTATGTAAATGAACAAAATAATTTCTATTTTAGACATAAAACAGTCTTTATTTTTATAATAATATAGATAAAATTTTTATTAGTCACCAGATGCAATATACTACTAGTACTACTGTAGGAATAGCCAAATAGGATTCAATTCCTTATCCCTTAGTTTGCAATTTAAGTTCAAATTTCAATTTTGTTCATCCATATACCCTATAATATATAAGTTTAATTAATTAATTAAAAAAAAATAATTTTCTTTTAATATAACATTTTTTACCGTTTAAATCATAGTCATCTATTTTTTATATGTAATGTATATTAGTTCATATAATAAAAAAAATTATGCAATTGTATCGTTTGAGTTTAGAAAAAATATCATTTTCCCCCTCTTTTTATCATAACTATTCATGTTTTTTTATGTCATATATTAATATTTATTATTTATAAGGCATAGAGTTTTTAATAACTGTTTTGATATATTATTTACTTCTTTTCTTCTCAATTATTTCACTTTATCAAAAATTTTCTTTTATTTATCCCAAAAATTTAAAAATACATTAATATTTACATTATTTAAAAATTTGTATTTATTTATATTAGACTTAAAAATTTAATAGAAAATATAAAATAAAACTAAAACTAGTAGTGATTGAATAATAAAATTTTATATATATAAAATAAAAAAAATGGTTTCAATTTTTTTGGTTTGATTAACTGAACCAAACTGGTTTTTTCGGTTTTTTTTGGTTCAGTTTTGGTTAACTGAATAAAAAAATTAAAAAAATTGAAAATCAAAATTTTTTTAAATGAAAAATTGAAAACTAAACCGAACCTAGTTCAGTTTAGTTTGATTCGGTTAAATTTTTTCGATTTTCGATTAGTTCGATCAGTTTGTTTTTTTGAACACCCCTATTTGAGAGGGAGGATAACAAAGGTCAGCATCTCCACTTCCCCCCACCCCCAACAAGTTTTGCATGCTCCAAGCCATAGCGCCCCGCAGAAGCAAGTTGTAATGTTGATCATGCCTCAGCTAGTGCAGCTTATAAGTGAACAAATCTCTACCTAAATCTTTGCTCAACTTTCCACAACAATGAATAGGCACATGACTGTGTCAACCCCAGTTAACAATGCAACTTTGCAACCACTTTTACTAGAGAAGAGATCCCCTCAGGATAGTTGTGGTCGTTAGGAGTCCGGGCAGCCACCAACCAGAAGAGAAACTAGCCCCAAGCGCCCCTAGAGAGAGAGAGGAAGGGGACTTATGATATGGGATAGCCCAACAAGTTCAGCCCATCAAGTTATCAACCCCAAAGAGAGCCTTTAGGCTTACTTAACATGCATAGCCCAACGGCACTTTCAGACCCAACTAGGCTGGGTTACTCGATCACAATCGCCCGATCAAGCGAATTGTCCTTAACCGCACCTAATGGGAGGCTTCAAGCCACTTTGTTCATTTAGCCATCCCTCAGGTCGACCACTTTGTCTGGTCGGTGGTTGTTGACCAGAATGCTCACTCTAGTGCTGACTCGTATCCTTGCTGCATTCAATGCTTTGACAAGTAACATATTTCTGCATTAATGGTGTGTGCCACCTCAGTATAGTCTTTGCCACCAACTTTGCCACCAACTTTGGCAGGGAAGTGCACCCCTAGAGTACTATTCAACCTGAAAAGTAAGAGATGATGCCACTTGAAATAGTACCGAGATTGAAAATGACCAATAACTCCCAAGTAAGGACAAGAACCCTCTATATTTGATAGGGGCATTTTAGACATATCACCCACCAAAAGAAGACTATAAATACCTCACTACTAACCACCCTCTAAGTATGCCATATACACTATATGCTCTTACTTTGCTACTTGATTACCTTATTCGACCAATACTAACTTGAGTGTCAAAGTGCTTTAGTTGGGGGCATTTTAGCTAGTTTAATATTTGCTGTTGGCTGTAGATCTCAGCCCTAGAAGAATATCATTGTTGAATCGTTCGACCTCCCTGGTCGAATAAGCCCAAACACTACTCTATTAACTAAATACAACTTTCAACCTCATCACCTCCAAAGAAAAATGTGTGTGCTTTCAATAAAGCTTAATTAAGATCTTTTCTACCTACATTACAAGAAAAGTAATTTCATTTCAATTATGAATATAACTGTTTTATTATTTATGGTATATCGATTTCCTAGGAGAAGTCTGATAAATCTATCAGCCCAGCTTTATAGTTAGAAAACACATAATTACAATCTCGGCGTTGTAAGTTATGTCCATCATATCAAGCATCTAAATTAGGGCTATAATTTTGTCTGTCCACAACAAATCAAGACTCTGAGACTCATATAGGCAATCAAATAGGGGACATAATGCCTCTGTGTTTGGTATATTCTTGGATTGATTTAAGTGTATTATTTTCAATTCATTTTATAATATTGATTACGAGGGGATGAATGGTGAAAATTACCGTTGTTTGAATAGGGGCGTTCAAATCTAATCCGATAAAAAAATCAATGAATTGATCAAAAAAATCAAAAATCAATCAAAATCAAACGTTTTTAGATTGAATTGGATTTATTTTTCTAAAATCGATTGGATTGAATCAATTTTTTATTTTAATCTCAAAAACCAATCCAATCCAAACTGAACCAAAAATTATATACTAATAATATAAAAAATATATATCTTAATTGTAAAATATGCAAATAAATCAAAATAAACTAAACATAGGATTTTCACTTTCAAAAATCTAATATATAAGAATAATTATTGAGTTATAACTTTAGAGTTGTGTGTTCTTACATAATTTAACTTAATTCCACAAGATTAGTGATATGATAGCTGAATAAAATTTAAAAATTAATTGATTAAATTAGTTTTGTTTTTTTCAGAGAATATACTTTACAACAATCTATAAATTCAATTATTAAATCAAGAAAATTAATCTTACAATAAATTAATAAAATACAAATATCAAATCAAAGAAGATGAAAGTACAAAATTCATAAGACCACAACCGAGATGCACATAAAAAGTGTATATAATGATGCCTATTGGGGTATGATGCGGATGAAAATTGTATTTTATTGGATTGGGTTAGTGTTTGGACTAATTCAACCAGGCTGGTTGAATGGTCCAACTCAGAAATAGCTTGGGTTAAGATCTGTAATCACGAGCAAATATCAGACTAGCTAAGGTGCCCTCAGCCTTAGCTACGACACTCTGACACTTAAGTCAGTACTAGTTGACTAGGTAAACTAAGTAGCAGAATGAGAGCTTATAGTAAAGAATGACATACTTTATGAGTAGCTGGCAATGAGGTATTTATAGCCTTTTCTAGGTGGATGATATGTCCAAAATGCCCCTATCATGTATAAAGGGTTCTTGTCCTTGTATGGGGAGCTACAAGTCATCTCCCATCCTTGTACTATTCCAAGTGGTAACACTTCCAACTTTTAGGGATAAAATAGCACACTAGTGGCACGTCTCTTGATAGGAGTGGTGATAGAGGTGGTACTAGGGCGGTATGTGCTATTAATGTAGAAGCATGCTGTTTGTTAAGGCATTTAATGCGACAGAGATACGATTTAGTGTTGGAACAATCTTGCTGGTCGACAATAAGGTCGACCATAGAACTGGTTTCTAGGAGTGAGGGGTCTCTCGGGGGCGCGGCACTCAAGTCCTCTTATTAGAGATGATTGAGCCCGCGTGTTCAATCTGCTATCTAGTCGAGTTGTGCTAGTCTTGCTTATTGCATAAGCTTGGGCCTTTGAGGAGAGATGGGTCGGGAAATGTGTTCTTAGGTTGATAGTTGTTGGGCTATATAATATCATGAGTGGTCTTGATCGAGCTTGTTGACAAGAAGGAGTAGGGAGTAGTTATGTTGCTTATTGGTAATTTAGGAGAAGTGACCAGGGTTTTGGTGCATTTAATGCTCTCGTTACATTGGGCCATGTGAAGCTCCAGATGATGGCTATGCAATTATTACCGCTAATTGAGTTCCTGCGCACAAGTGCCTATAAATAGGCTTGGTAAAAATGCTCATTTTACACTTTCATTGCATTATGTCTAGTTGAACTTCAAATTCATAGAGCTCTCATTCTTCCATTCCATACTTTAGAGTTTTGTTGAGATCTTGTAAGTTTTCCCTTTTAGCTTTAGTTTCCCTTTAGTTGTTTTTTAAGCATGTTGAATACTTCTGATAGTAAGGCTACTAGGTCCCATGGGGCACCATTCTAGGGGAATGGTATTAGTAAGAGTTGGTCAGGCAGCTCATTGAGCGACAACTTAACCTCCAGCAGCTCGAGTGATGAGCGAGCTGCTTTTGGGAGTGATGTTGGCCCAAGTGAGGTACCAGCATCGCGTGGTCAACTTTTTACTACATATCACTACAATGAAATCATTTCAAAGATTACTCCGATCGACCTCATACATATCAAGGAGCTTTATCATGTCCCTATTGAGTATGAACTTATAGTCTGCGGTGCTTGGGATAGAATGCATCAACCTCTTAGGGGGTGTATTATCATTTTCTAGGAAGCCTTTAGATATGGTTTTAAATTCTCCCTTGCCCTAGTCGTAGTCGACCTACTAGGAGGTTTGGAGGTCTGCATAACGTAGCTATTACCTAATTGCTTCTTGACCATATATAGCTTTACCGTGCTGATGCATTTATTCGACTAGCTAGCTTCTTTTGCAAATTTCTCCAACCTTTTCCACTTTCTAATGTCTCTAAAGTCAGGTAGCACTGAGGAATCCAAATTCTATTACTTCACGGCATAACCATATTGTAAATTTTTAGTTACTCCACCTTCTTCCTACAGCCAGGAGTGGAAAAAATATTTTCTGTATGTTCGAAGGCCAGGGGGTTTTAACATTCTAAGGGGATAGTAGAGGGTGCACATCGAGATGCCAGGTAACCCAACCCTGAGTTGGCCAAATACCTTTATTCGGGATTTAGTTGAGTTTGGCTAAATTGAGACCTTTGTGTTAATCAAGGAGAGATGTTTGGTATTGGTTGGCTTATAGCCGGCTGAGTTGAAATTGCCAGAGGGTGATCAACCATGTAGAAGCTCTTTGTCAATTTTTATAACTGTCTGTTTCATGTATCTTTTTGTCTGAATCTAATTGCTTATCTTTTTCATTGCCTTATATGTTGGTAGATCAAGAAGAAATCATGAACTGCACAAGGCAAGAAGTAATGACCTTGGCCCAGAGAAATGAGGAGCACCACCAAGCAGCAGTTGCTCGATGAGAGTCCACCTCGGTCACGACCCCAGTGCTTCATGTTACTTAATCAACTTTGAGAGTGTCGCTTGATAGATCGATGACGATAACTAGAAGTAGCCCCACTGATTAGGGCAAAAGATAACTAATCGAGTAGGAAGGTTTTGCTTAAAAAAAGGTGACGGTTGATAAAGGAAAATGAAATACCGCTATAGCAGGTCAACCTTCGGGCTATGATTTATTCGAAAAACTTAGCAATGATGTATTGTTCCAGTTCCTCAAACTATCGTCACCCTGATTCGGGATAGAGCTCGCTATGGTTTTTCACAACTTACACTCCATGGTGTCGTCGAGGTCGATTGGGGCCACCGCACTTAAAGTGATGGTGGTTAGGCTTTTCTTGTCTAACTAGGGAAAGTTCAAGGAACTGAGCCAAACTGTTGCTCAAGGCTTTAGCATACCACAACAACATGGTAAGTGTATGGTTAATTCAAGTTTCTTGTTGAATGTTATCTATTATTGATTGAGTATGACTTACTAATGAGAAATTGGGCTACTATTTTTATTGGAGGTCGAAGTTGGCTCTGGCTGATTAGAAATAATTAGAGGAGAGAGGGGACATGGATATGATCAAGATGCAGCTTGAGTCCTCCCAAGTTAGGGTCGACTAGTTGACGAAGGAGGTCACGAACTTCCACAAGGAGCTCACGACTAAAAACCAATAGCTGGTCCTAGCGATCAAGGAAAAGAGCAAGATGGATGAGTTGTTGCATTAGGCTCAACTAGATGTGTAGCAAAGCTATGATTCTGGTCGAACGGCAGGGCACAATGCTGCTATACAGAAGGTACGAGTAGAATTTTATAGGAAGCTCTTGCTCATGCGATGGGAGATAGTGCAACAATTTATGTTGTGCTCAGCCTTTCAAGACGCAAGCATTGCCTTTTTATTGGATGACACAAAGAATACTTTCGAGAAAGCAATCAAGCAACTCGAGTTTTTAGGCTATACCCTTTGATCAGAGGACAAGGACCACATTAGCCCTATCCTGGATGAGAAACTATAGCCATATCTTAAGCTTGAGGAGGCGGTTGCCACAGGGGGCACTGCAGGAGATATTTTGATTGAGTTAATGAAGGCTACATAGCGAAGATAGGTAGAGATAGTGAAGAGGCTGGCTACTATGGCGAAGAAGTTTGATTTCACAAATGACTTTACCTTCAAAATTTGCAACGATATGGTTGACGCAGGTGAGTATTTGTTGTGCCCTGGGGATTTTTTGGTTGATGAGGTGGGGCTTTCGTGACCAGCACCAACTGCTTTTCCACTTATGACTAAGAAGCCTAAGTAGGAAGCTGACAGCCCCATGGTAGTTCCTATCCCATCGAGCGATGAGCTCGACTAAACTATAAAATAGAGCACTCAAGTGGCTCTGGCTAAGGGTATTGGGTCAAGAAACCAATAGAGTTCTTGCTTTATGAGTCTAGTTGCCCTACAAGGCATATGTTTGTAACCTTCCCCTTCTTTCCTTTTGTAATGATAAGTTTTGTACTCAAAAATTTTCATTTAATGAAATGTAATAGCTATTTGATCGATGTGTAGTTGATAATTTTTATGTTTTACTTTATTTTGGTGTTTATAGTCTTGTTGAACATGAGTGGTTGATGATCAAATTAATTATGGATAACATAAATTCCATAAAAATGATCATAGTCAACTCGAATCGTTGAACACGAGCATAAATGTAACATTGGGGTCGATTAAGGCTATTGCCTTTATGAAGAAATGGGTGCCTTCATCAAAATGATCTTACAAGTTTAATATTTTGTTGCTAGACTGACTTCAACTGCTAGGTCAATTCATACAGTCTTTGTTCAGCTAACTTATGTCACACAATGATTAGTCAAATTGTCATGCCATTTTCATAAAGGCTCTGCTCGACTATTTAGTCGAGGCTTGAGTGAGCGTATTTAGTTAAATGTATTGAATGATTTTACTTAACTTTGTTGATTATGGAATTGACTATGGGCACTAAGGGGCCTTTAATTGTTGGCATGAAGCTGTTGCTTGGGTTGACTACGAGGTCTACTATTATTATTGGACTATAAAGTTTTGGTCTCGCAGCTTGAAACTACTTCTTAGGTCGACTACGTGGTCGACTGTGAACTTCAAGCTAAAAAGCCTCGACTTAGCAACTTGAGGCAGTTTCTTTGGTTAACTATGGGATTGATTGCCTTTTTTTTTGTTATGGAAAGAGGGTGGAGGCTATTGATTGCCTTCAAATAATACAACAGCTATTACAAAGCTTTCATACATAGAATTTCTTCAAGTTAATGGCATTCCATGGACACAAAAGTTCATTGTCGTTGATGTTTGCTAGTTGATATGCATTGTGCTTTGACACCTTGGCAACAGTATAAAGCTTCTCCCATTTTGGGTTGAGTTTACTAACGTTTTTGGATACTTCCACCTTCTTAAGAATAAGGTCCCCGACTTTGAAGCTGCATGGTCGGATCTCTCTGTTGTAGTTTTCTGCTATCTTTGATCTATAGCATTGTATGGTGTTATAGGCTTTTTGCTACCACTCATTGATGGTCTCCAAGTTGAGTTTCCTTTTTGACATGTTCTTGATTGGATTGAAGTCAATTACTAAAGCTATGTGTTGTATAAGTTCAGAAGGGATGGCTGCTTTGGAACCATAGACCAAACTATAAGGGCTGTGACCTGTAGCTATACGAGGAGTGGTCCTATAAGCCCATAACACCCCAGGGAGGTCGTCTGCCTAGCTCAATCAGGTCCTCTATATTCAAGCTTTCAAGTGGTCAAGGATAGTTCTATTTTTTACCTCTATCTGGTCATTAGACTAAGGGTTCTCGATCGAGGTAAAGTGTTGAGTGATCTCCAAAGTTACACACCAATTTCGTGTGTTTTTTCTTTGGAATTATGTTCCATTATCTGAAATAAGGATCTTGGGGAGACCAAAATGACAGATGATGTTTTTTCAAATAAAGCTCTGATGGCAGCATCAGTTATTTTTGGGCTGCCTTGACTCGAACTATTTGGTGAAATATTCAACCACCACAATTATGAATTTTCTTTGACCTATCATCTTTGGAAGAGACCTTACAATGTCAATCCCCTACTGGTGGAATGGCCACATGACCTAAACATTGACCATGGATGCGGTGGGCTAGTGCAGGATGTTTGAGTGGACTTGGTAGGATGGACACTTTCGAGCAAAGGTAACATCATCTTTCAATAGCATGGGCCAAAAGTATCCATATCTAATGACCTTATAGGCGAGAGATCTCCCTCTAGAGTGGTTTTCATAAATGTCTGCATGGATATCCTGCAAGACCTCGTGAGCTTGGTTAGGATCTAAACACCTCAAGGGTGGTCTGGAGATCGACCTTTTATAAAGCTGGCTATGCTCATGAGGGCAAATTTGGCTGCCTAACCTTTGAGCGGCTGCATGTTTCATTTTTATCATTGGGAACTGTACCCTGACTTAGGTAAAGCTTTATTGAATCTTGCTAAGAAGAAAGTATTTCCTCGACGCTCCCCACAAAATTCTATTCAAGAATACCTATTGATAGTTTGTTGGAGACCAAAAATATTATCGCTTTATCTTTTGTTTCTCTGGTCAAACTGGAAAATTTGGACAGGACATTTGCTCGCTCGCTCTTTGATTGAGGTACTTGAATGAGAGTCAACTTTTTGAATGATTACTATAGTCTTTTAACCTCTACGAGGTACTAGCTCATCGTCAATCCTTAGCCTCAAAATTTCCTTCGACCTGCTCTACGACCAATTGGGAATCTATAATTTTTGCCAGTGCTCAACCCGTCAATCTAGTGCTATCCTCATTTCAATGAGGAGGGCTTTATACTCTGCCTTATTGTTGGTTACTGCATAATCAAACTTGATTGTGAAATCGTATTCCTCCACCAAAGGAGAATGGAGAGCAATACCTACTCCGCCTTCTGAAGTGGTCATTGAACCATCAATGTGCAAGGTCTAAACAAGAGTGGTTTCACAATTCTGCTTAAGGAGATCGACCTTTTTGATAATGAAATCTATCAAAACTTATGCTTTTATGGCAGTTTGGGGTTAAAAAGTGATGTCAAACTCTCCTAATTTGATGGCCTATTTTGTTAATCTCCCAAATGTATTTAGCTTTGAGAGCACCTACTTTAATGGTTAGTTCATCAATACTATGATTGCATGGGATTGAAAGTATGGCACAACTTTCGAGCCACAGTGACTAATGTGAGAACAAACTTTTTGATGGTTTTAGCACCTACTTTATGTGTTAGCTCTTGTAGCGCCTTGCTACTGTAATAGACTGGTTGATGGTTTTAGTCTTTGGTAGAGACTAGAACTGAGCTAATCGAGGCCTCAAAAATAGCTAAGTAAGGTGCAACACCTCTTCTAATTTTAGCTTTGTGAGCATGGGAGGTGAGGACAAGTATTGCTTTAGTTGGACTAGAGCCCGATCATATTGTTCATTCCATTGGAAGCCCAACTTCTTCATGTTCTTGAGTATCTTAAAGAAAGGTAGGCTCTTATCAGTCAATCGGGTGATGAACCTACCAAGAGCTATAATTCTCCCAACCAAGCGCTGTACGTCTTTGACTGTTTGAGGTGGTGCAATATCCAATGCTGCCTAAATTTTTTGTAGATTGGCCTCAATGCCCCTCTGACTAACCATGTAACCTAAGAACGTATCTCATCGATCTCTGAAAGTACACTTATTTAGGTTTAATTTCAAGCTAAATGCTCGTAGTATGGCATAGGTATGGTTGAGGTCGAGTAGATGATCTTTAGCCTGCTCTGTTTTGATGATCATGTCATCGACATAAATCTCCATAGACTTGCCAATCTCATTCTTGAACATAAAGTTAATTAGTCTTTGGTAGGTTGCCCTTGCATTTTTGAGCCTAAAAGGCATAACTAAAAAGTAATAAACCCTATTAAGGACCACAAAATAGGTCTTATCCCTATCTCGGGTGCCATGAATATTTGGTGATAGCCTTGAAAAGGATCCATCAGACTCAACAATTCACAATCAGTAATAGAATCTACTAGTAAATTTATACAAGGTAAGGGATAAGAATCTTTAGGGCAAGTTTTATTTAAATTAATGAAATTGTTACACATGCGCCATTTTTCCTCACTTTTGAGGACATGTACAATATTACAAAGCTAAGACGGGTACTAAATTTTTATAATATAGTATGTATCTAAGAGTTTGTTGACTTCCTCCTCGATGATTTGGCACTTCTCGGCACTGAAGTTCTCATCTTCTGCTTAACAAGTTTGTATGAAGGGTCAACATTGAGATAGTGGACGATGACACTAAGGTCGATTCCTTAGAGGTTGGATGCTTTCTAGGTGAAGACATCAATGTTTCTCCATAGAAAATCAACCATGAGGCACTCCATGTGGTGGCCCATATCAATTCAAATTCTAATGGTCTTGTCGGGGTTCCTGGGCTCTAGCTTAACTATTTTAAATTCCTCGATAGGCACTGCTCTAGTATCTTCCAACTTCTACTTCTTGCAGGCTTGTCCTTTATTGGGTTTTACTACAAGAGTGTCCCCTGAGGTCTTCAGCTATGGTTGAGTCTTCTACTTGCTCAACTCGATCAAAATTGTATAAAAGTGCCATATCTCTTTAATATCGCACAGTAGCTCACTTGTGCCTACTAGGGTCGGGAATTTGATTTTCATGTGGTATGTTAAGACAATGGCCTAAAAGTTGTTCAGAGCTGGTCACCTAATTATAATATTGTAGGAAAATGGGGCGTCAATGATCAAGTAGTTGATCATGAGTGTTCTCCTGTAGGATATTTCCCTAAATAATGTAGATAAGTTGATGAAGCTTTTCGATATGATCTTCGATCCCTTAAATCCAAATAGAGGTGTGCGCACTGCTCAAACTTCAACTGGCCTAGATTTATCCTTTTCAGGGTTGACAGAAAAAGTATGTTAGTGGAGTTGCCATTGTCAACCAAAAACATTCCTCACTTCAAAGTTAGTGATCTTGGCGGAGACCACCATGGGGCAGTTAGCTTTGTAATTGATGCTCTTGCCCTCAAGGTGGGCGAGGTCGGTATCGGTGAAAGAGATGGGCTTTGCATTGGTGGACAAATGGAGTATTATTTCGACAGAGGAGACCTTGGTCGATTCTAGCCTCCTCTATGCTTGCCTTCTTATGAATTTTGAGTCCTCCCCATTGGACCTCTCGCAATCATATCAATCACTCATCGAATGGGTAGATGGGTGTCCTAGGCGAGTTTCTTCCCCTTATCTTGTCCCCTTATCTTTTCCCCTAGTCTCCCGAGGGCACAGTGCTCGAGCCCTTTTGTCGGAGATGATCGAGCCCACGCATTCGATATGCTGTCTAGTCGAGTTGTGCTAGTCCTGCTTATTAAATAAGCTTGGGCCTCTGAGGCGAGATGGATTGGGAAATGTGTTCTTGGGTCGATAATTATTGGGTTGGGCCTATCGGGCCATCCTATATTTGAGTCGAATATGAGATCTCCCACATAATATGGGAAACTTGATGCCATTGGACTACAAGCCACTGAACAATTAAATTAGTTTAGTTATGAGTAGACTTGTCAAAAATTTCAATTTAAAAATTAAATTGAAAAATCGAATTAATTAATCCAATACAAACTGATTTAAAATGGATTGAACTGAATTAAATTTACAATAAAAATTCAATCAATTCAATATACATTATATAATTTGGATCGATTGACTTTTTGTTCCAAAATCAATCCAAACCGAATTGCAGGCACCCTTATATCTGAGTGTATGTGGTTCACTACTAATCATTGAATTAACAGAGTTGGTTGGCATGAATTATTTTTTTCTACTGATCAACATATAGTATGTAGTTTATTATTGATAATTAATTTACAGCAATTGATTGGCATAAATTGCTTCTTTTCTTTTTTCTTTTTACAGGTTATTATTAATGTGCAGTTCAATAATGATTATCAAATTATAAGAGTTGATTGTCACGGATTTGCTTTTTCCGTAGGTCATTATAAAATATGCAGTTCGATGATATTATTAAATTATAAGAATTGGTTGACACAAATTTCTTTTTATGTGGATCATTGTCAACGTGCACTACGCTGTTGGTTATTAAATTATAAGAATTAATTAGCATAAGTTACTTTTTTATTGAGTTGATAGACGATGTGTAATTTATTGTTGACCATTAAATCATTAAACAATAATGGTTGGTGGCTTTTTTCAAGTACTCCCCCTCAATCGAATTCGCTAGGTTCATGTGTACATCCAAGAACTTCTTTTTCGATCTTATCATGGATGGCCTCTTGCGGCTTCGACCCTTGTATGTGGAAATCTTATTCTACTTTCCATCTCCAAATTTATAACAAAATTAACCAGTCATAAAACAAGAATCCAAATTGGAACATCACTAATTTTTTCTTTTTTCTTACAAAGACACCAAAATTTGTTTTCACTTTTGAAATTCTCATCCCTGGTATATTGCCCAAGGTTTATCTAGAGCCAATGCGTCAAGGTTTTGAATGAAATAGAATTCTTATAAAGAGAATAAGTAATTCAAATGAAGAGAACAAGTCTGACTCAAGAGAGGTTGAGCGGGTTATGATTTAATGGTATAAATCTCTTATATAATGTGAAAGATTAAGAGTATTTATTGATATTCAGAAATATATATATAAATAAATAATAAATTAAAAAGAAAAGAAAAGAAAAGAAAAGAAAAGCCTGGCTCAAGGGGATTTTTGCAACACAATTAGAAGAAAGAAATTAAGGGACCAAAAACAGAAGGCATGTACCATAAACATATCACAGAGCATTCACTCCACAATAAGACTTAATTATTATTATTATTATTATTATTACTATACAACGGTAATGTTTCAATATAAAATTCATAGGAACACAATAAAAATTCCCAATTAGATACAGCAAATTAATAAAGATCACATGAATGCAACTCGTCCACGCCACTACACCTCCTTCACTTCCACAGCCGCACCTGCACTAACCTGATCATCAGCCACCTTGTCTTTCAAGCCGTCCTCCTCGATCACAAAGGCCGACACCGGGAAGGAGCGGGACAGCCCCATCGGAGTCTTGAAGGTGATCTTTCCGGTGGGAGGATCATCCACATAGATTTCACTCAGGTTAATCCAAACAAGGAGCTCCTTAGTTTTGACACCAGTCAGATTCTTGATCCTGTTTGGCTCAACATAAGCCGTCACTTCTTTTGCATACTGGACCACCTTCCCAATCTTGTCAAACTTGTGCTCACATTTCTTCTTCTGCGTCAGCCAAACAAACCCTGTTTCCTTAACATATCCACACTCCTCCATGTCTTGTAGAGGCAGGAGGCCATTAGGCAACCCCACTTCTTTCAGCAAAAACTTGGATTTCACTTGGCACATTTCATCTCCACTGTACATTTCTGTTGCGCTCGCTCTGATCTCATCCGTCATTAGAGACATTTTTCTTTTCTTTGTGATTTGCTGATCTTGATTTTTTGAGTAACTTGTGCTGGTGAGAGGTGTGGATGGTGGTGGTGGGTTAATATACTTGGGGAAGATGGAAATTTGCCCTTGGTTTTGGTGTATAATTTCTATATATATATATATATATGGATAATTACAAGGGGTGATGACGTGTGGTTTATTTACAATTTAGACAACACATAGATTAATTTTGAATCTTTATTTTATTTTATATTTAATTTTTTATTTTAATTTAATGAATAAATATTAAATATATTTAATTTTTAATAATTATTTTTAAAAAACATATTTAATATATTAGATGTATATTCATAAAATGAGGATATATTTATAAAATAAAATAAAAGATGTAAACAAAGAAGGGCCAGATGTTTGAATGAGTACAATGACACCACAGATCATTAATGTTTTGGTGACAGTCTATGGAGAAAAAGTCCTAAGGTTGTTATCAGCCAATTAAGATTTTATTACAGGAAACCGACATTAGCTTAATGAAAGGCTTGTGCTTACTAGGTAATTAAATGTCCATTAACTATTGAAGTGAAACGTGAATATATAGTCACTGTGTTCCCCAAACTTAGTGTGTTCCACGGCAAACTTGATTTGTGACTAGAATTTTAATATATATAAAATTAAAAACATTTATTTTTTTTATATAACACTATTTTTTTTAATTATTAGATGAATTTATTATATATAGGATTGTAAATAAATATTCAAAAATTTGTTTATCGTTCGCATTCGTATTCGTTTATATAAAATTTAGCAGTATCCATTTAAAGTAAATATTATTCGTATTCAATTAATAGATATCGATTATAAATAAATATAGATATTGTAAATATGTATCCGATTTGTTTAATATCCTATCAAAATATATATTATTTATATTTTTTAATGAAAATATCATAACTCATATATGTATATATAAAAATTATAATTGAAGAATTGGAAAGAAAAAAGAATAAATTTAAAAAATTATTGTAATTATATAGAGAAAAAATTGAAGAATAAAGTTAATCAACATAATATTATTGGTGGACTTTATAATTAATATACTTAAATGTCATTATTATTATTATTATTAAGTACAATAATCAATTATAAAGTTAATTATTAATTAAAAATTATACTATTTGTTTGCTTTCTTTTTAATGAAATTACATAGTTTTTTTTATTAATTAAAATATGCATTTGTTATAGATTCATATATCCACGTATTTGGATATTTGTAAATAGATATATAAATAATTATCATCGAATTTGAATATAAAAAAATAATTCAAATACGAATAAGTTTAATAAAATATGAATAAATCTGAATAATTATAATCGAATATAGATATATTCGAATTTGAACAATATTAGACGGATACGAATTCAGATATTATTTTTAAATATCCATTATATTCGTATTTGTGTTCGAATATTTGAAAAGTTAAACAAATACAAATATAAAAATAATATATCTGATCCGTTCACACCTATGATAATATATATAACATAACACAGTTGAAAAAAGATTGGAAAAAGAGGCCATTAATACAATTGAAAAATAAAATAATAGAGTGAGAAAAAACGTAATACATGGGAGCAAAGAGAAAAAAAGATAGCAAAAATTTTTCAGGATTTTTTATTTAATTAGGATTAATTTAGTCCAGTGCCTTAGAAAACATATGAAATGGTTATTTAACAGCCTCACTCTTTATAAATAGTACGGATATAACAGTATATCTTTTTTAATTTTTAAATATTTTTGGTTTAAAACAACACAATTGAGATAAATTGGAGAAGGAGAACAAATAACATAATTGAAGAATATATATATATATATAGAGAGAGAGAGAGAGAGAGAGAGAGAGAAGAGAGAGAGAGCAGGAAAAAAACAATCTTTTTCAAAAAAAAAATTATTTAAATAATGTTATTTAGTCAATGCATTAAAACGTAGTGGAACGTTATTTCAACACTTAATTTTACACTCTTTAAATAGTATAAATAGAGAATGACAAGCACAAATTTCTTTTGAATTTGGAAGAACTTTGAATCCAAGTTTTGAAATTCCGTAGTTTGAGAGAGAAATCAATTTATTTAAGATGTGATTTTGATGCCTTTTTTTATTAAAAAAAATAGTTATATCTATTTTTGTATCAAGATTTAATTATTGCAAGTAATTAATAATTTAAAAATTATGATGTCCATGGATTAAATATTAAAATGATTATTAGTATGTTGCAAGTTTTGACTAAAGAATCCAGGTGTGTTATTGGATATCTGTTTTATAGTTTAATTTCAAGTTGCACCCTATGAGTTTGGAGGTAATTCTCTTGTCCAATAGGCTTGCATGTTTAAATGTGAAAGAGGATACCACAACTAATCATCAAACAACAACATAGTGGGAATTTAGTATTATGTATATACGAGAACGAGCCAGCGTTTGAAATTATGAAATAAAATACCACGCATGCAAGAGCCGCCTCGGACTTTTTAGATTGTATCACAATGAGGGGAGAACATTGCATTCTAAAGGTGGGTTATCGTAATGCTGTATTTCATACTTAGACAAGAATATGCGTGCATTCGTTTTGTATTGCTCTCAAATAAATTGCCCTCAATTGTTCTGAAACAAAAATGCATGCAGTAGGCTCCCATACATAATAGAAGCAGTCATTAACAACTAATCACAACCACTATATATATATATATATATATAAATATAATTATCACTATATTTTTTTATGCATTGCAAATCAATCCACGATAAATAGATTTCAAATTTAATATAGCGCGAGTGTGGGCATTTGCCTGACTTTATTATAGTTCAACATTGATAATTTTTAAGTATTTATTAAATCATTGATGAATATGTTAGTACCATAATGTGCTCCAGAATTTTCTAAAAATCTAATTAATTTTACTATCCTAAAAGTGAGGCATCATTAACATACTCTACAAATTACTTCAATAAACACAAGACCTGAATTTTTCTTTTTAATTTTTTTTTAAGAGCTAAAATTTCAACTGCTGCCAAACCGCTGAAATCAAGTAAAATTTTTCATTTCATGTTATCGAGAAGAGGTTGGCTACCTACACGACAAGCCCGTATTGCAGACAAACAAAAAGATTGAATTTAAAAAAATAAAAAAAGTCAAAAAAAATGTAGACATAGCAAGTCAATATTGAAAAAATAAAACAATAAAAAAATTGTAGGCAAACAAAGCAAACAGCATTGGCAAAATTTTAATTCTACCTGTAAAACTAAAATTCACAATTAATCTACAGTTTATTACCAAGTTAAATATATCCACTTGTCCTGTATAGGTAGGCTTAGGCTATATTTAATATTGTTGTTGCGTATTTAAGGGGAATTAAGGAGGGATAGATGTACCGGTGGGAGAGAGAATTAAGTAGGTAGGAATAACCAAATATCCAGTCGTGCATATGGCGTGGGGGCGCGGGGGCAAGGGTTTGTGCCAATTTATGTGGAGGCGACAATCGATATATGAAGAAGCAATTGAATTTAAATATATTATATTGATTAGTTAACTAAACAGGTGGATATGATTGACTTCAATTAAACAAGTTTGGTGACATGCATGGCCCCGTCGGACCGTTGAAAGTGACTGAAAGGAAGGTGTGATAATAATGAACAAATGAATCGAAGTTTGGCTAAACAGTGGACTTTTTAGTAAAACTAGCAGTCGCTGCACACTATTTTACGTGCCTAAATGTTTTTTAAGTGTTTAAACGATATGATTATTCTAATATTTGAATGGAAGATAAAATTGTGGCAAGTTGGAAGGTATCATTTTTATAAGTATTTGTGAGAGTAGTTGGGATGATATGATTTTTGTAAATATTTAATGGGTTTGTGGATTTTATGAAAAGTACTATGTTTGTCTTATTATCAGAATATTTTTAAAATAATATTTAAAGAATAAATTTGAAATATTGATAAAATTTGTATCCAAACTACTTCATGAGTTGAATTCTCCATTTCATCCTTTAGATAGAATTGTCTATTTTAATTGTTGAAATAAGGTAAGAGTACTTTTAGTAAAAATTCAAAAATAACTTTCAATTTATACACAAAATCTCTCATTTTTTTTACAATAGTATATATGTTGTAGAGATTAAAAATACCAAAATCCCGTTGTACAACTAGAGTTATATTTTCATTCTTAGCCATGCGATCCATTCATACTTTTTGAAGGTGTAGACTAACTCTATGCCGTCATGAAATATTTACGTAAATGTTTACATATTCAAAATTTAAAAGTGCGAATAGAGACCATAATTTTTTAAATAATATACACCTAGAGATATGTATTTTATTTTCTTAAAAAAAGTAAAATCATGTATGTAGCTCACCGCCTAGAGGCATCCACGTCCGAGTAGTGTACCATTCAAACTAAACACAATATCTAAACCTTGGGAAAAATTGCATTTTTTGTCCCAATGGATAAAACAATTTACATTTTAAGTTCCAAACTAATCGAGCTCAGCATTAATAGGACAATATTCACAAGTTTTCTGCACATTTAGGATACCATTCAACTTTCGGTCGGTTTTTGGCAAAAAGTCGAACGTGAATGTCAATCAACTATCAATTAACTAAACTTGAAGGGAGAAACATATGTGTTACTCTCGTGTGCATGCTAAACAGGAGGGAGGGAAAATCCCCCAAAAGTCCCGCCCACTTTTTCTTCCTCATAAAAGCTTGGGAAAGTGTAACTGCCCTTGTGTCTTTCAATATATCAATTTCAAAAGTCATATTCTTCACTAAGTTCCAATACATCATAACTCCAGCATGTAGCAATGTCTCAAACCTTTGAATCTTCATCTACCCATTTGACAGAATGCTAGCGTTCTTGTGGTAACCTAGCAATGTTGAAGATGTTCTGGACCCATGACAATCCCAGTCGCTGTTTTCGAATTTGCTCAATGACTAGAGGCAAGGGTAGTGGGGTTGCATTTGGTTTTTTTCATGTGGGCAGACCCACCAATGTGTCCAAGGACTATAGGTCATCATCCTAAGTTTACTGCACTGTCTGAGACCTCAAGATGATGTGATCGACCTTGAAGAAGAGGCCTCAATTTACTGCTTGTGTTGTTGTTGATGGTGGTAATGGTTGATGGTCTGAAGGGGTTAACAACTGATGAAGGGGTCTTTTTTTCTTTTAATCATGGATGAAGGGTTTAGGACCTATTTTGTTTTGTGAAAAAACTGAATGCAAGATGATGCTATGTAGAAATGGAGTTAGGATTCTTTCAGAAAGGCAGCAATGTGTTGGTTCCTTTTTCTCTAGAATGTGTGTAGAGCGATCTGTGTTTCTCAAAAGTTCTTCAATTTTGAGAATATTTGCGAATGATTTCTTTCCCCAAGTTTTTTTGGGGACTTGATACTTGCAAATTTTTAATCTTGATAGGCTTAGGCTCATCACGATTGTTTGTCCCTCTTTATGAGCTTGGTTTGTCTTTTGGGAGAAAACATCTCAAATTGGTGTGTAAGCAAAGTAATTCGCTCTAATTTTGCTTGAGAGATTCTTTCATGGGTAACTTGGAACGTGTTCCACATATCTTCCACATATCTTCGACAAAAGTACACGTGCTAACTTAATTGTATTCCTCTTTCATCAAAGCGCAGGAAAGTATATTTTTTGCTTTTGCATTCATTGAGAGCATCTTCTTATTCTCAGTGGTAAGTTCCAGTCTGCCAGTTGGAGATAAGAGGTCCATCAATGACAATACTCCATAGATCGTAATCTAGGGCAAGGAAGAATTCCTCAGTCCTATTCTTATATGTTGAATAGTTAGTCCCTCCAAATAGAGGAGGATGACTATGAGATTGACCTTGTAGAAGAAGCCATTTGGATCTTTTAACTCAAGTTTGTTAAACCTATATATATGAGCCCTTAGCTTTGGTATTAGTTGTTAGAGAATAATGACCTAAAAGGGTAATAAACTCAAATGAGCGAATCAATATAATAGAATAATAAACTAGAACTTCTAGGTATAACTAAAATTTCAGAGATAGCAGAAATAAGGTAAACAATAATGTAAAGAGACAAGATAGTTATAATAATTCAACAAGTCTAGTCAATTACCTAAGTCACAAGACTTAGGATTTTTAACATGCACTTTATTAATCACTAAGGATTAGAAACAAATAGAATAAGCAAGCTAACTTCTCAAAACCTCACAGACTGCAATAAACAATTAGCAAGCCTAACTGGAGTTTGAGAAAGACAATAAATAGAGCAAAGGAGTAATATCGATCTCATTGAATATCACTCGCTCTTCTTTTACCCCAAGCTTTGTTCCCCTAAATAGTTGAGTACAGATCCTCTAGAGTAACTTGGACAATGTGATTTCCATTTCTTTTGCTCATTCTTCTCCTTAAATGGTGTAACAGTAAGATATCAAAAATATAGTAACTTATATATCTAGGAAGTTCTAGATTTGTTGGAACGGTTAGTTACCATATATTCTGCACTTGCTATAATAATTTCAATCAATTTGAATTAATTGGAAAATAGGCAGAGTCAAAATTAATCTAGGAGGGGATCCTAACAGTTTTTTTCATTAGCTCCCAATATTAGGATTTAATTAATTAAATTTCGATTCTTCTTTTCTTTTCTTTCCCCCTTTTTTTACTTAAAATATAATTAAATTAATCCTCAATATATATATATATTTTCTAAATTTCATCCTAAAAGTTGGGGCGTTACAGTAATCAAATAATGAGGAAAAAAAATGTGAAAGGAATTATTGTGGAACAACAATAAAAATTACATATAAAATAATTAAAATATTTATCTATTAATCTTGTGATAAATTAATTTTGTAAGATAGAATTTGTGATAGAAGTACTTAATATGGTGCTTATAAATTATTTTCAAAATTATAAACTTATTTAGTGAGATAAAAATATGCTAATAGATATTTTTTGAATTATTTTATGAGGTAAAAATTTATGTTGCAATTCTAGATAAACACAACATGATATATTAGTTATTATAGATAAGTTGATCGTATTAAAATAAAATATAAAAGCAAATAAACACCCAATGAAAATTTTTAATTGAATTAAAATACTCAAAGTTATAAGAATTTGTCATTTGACTAAAATTGCACAATTAGAATCAAAATTACATAATTATGAGTTTCACACCATTGTGCTACATATAATAGTATAGATATGTGTATGCTATACTTTAATGGAAAGATTTTTCCGTCAATTATAAAGGGCATTGTTATTATTATCCTTACATGAATTGAATAACAATTTATATTAGTGATGAGTAGCTAATTCATAATTAAAATAATGATTGATACTTCATGCTACTTGAAAATGGAGCGAAGTCCTTTCTAAAAAATAGTATACTGTTGATTTTCTCAGTCTACCTATGACTTTACTCCTAAAACTTATGTTTACAAATTTAATTAAATTAATTATCGAAAAAAATGAATTAAATTTAATTCAATAATATTTATGTATTACTAAATAATTCATTTATTGAATAATATAATAAATTAATTAAATTTATTTATTAGTTAAACAATATATTAGTTAATTTAATATTTAATGTATTAATGAAATATTATAGTTATTCATTTAATAAATAATTTAAGATGTTTTAATTTGATATAATAAATAAATTAATCCTCTTAAAAAATATTCTTCATTAAATATTAATCTACACATTTATTTAAAATTATAATAAAAAATTTGATTATAGGGTGATATTTATTTAATAATCTATTAAGTTTAACAAATTAACATTGATATGCTTAAAGTCATTGTTGAGAGAATTAATTAAATTTATGTGAAATTATTTGATTATTACTAAGTATATATTTACTAAATAATGTATTAATTAAATAATAAGTTAAAGTAATTAAATAACTTATTAAATTAATTAAATTAATTTATATAAATAATTTATTATTTATATATTAATTATTTTTCATAGTTTACATATAATTAAATATTACGTTTATATATTTAATAAATAATTTAAGACAATGTAATTTCATATAATATAATATTATTTATTTTTCTTAATTTGATGAATCGTTATTATGTCTTATATATATATATATATAAATTATTAAAAAATTATTTTATTTAAATAAATAACTAAGTTTTATTTATACACATATCAAAAGCAATAAATAGTTAAATAATTATATTTTAATTAATAAATAATAATTGGTTTATAATTAATGTAAAATAATTTTTTTTTTTTATAAATCGATATTAACAATTATGATTAATGAGGTTGAAAGCTGTTTTACTGGATTAGGTTGTATTTTGGCTAAATCAACCAGGGTAGTCAAGTGATGCAACAGTGAAATTTTCTTGGGTTGAGATCTGCAACTATTAGCAAACGTTAGACTAGCCATGGGCAATGTACTCTGACGCTTAAGTTAATACTGATCGAGTAAAGGAATCGAGTAGCAGAGTAAAGGTGTATAGTAAAAATGACATACTTGGAGGGTGATTGGCAATGGGGTATTTATAGCTTTCTCCAGGTAGATGATATGTCTAAAATGCCCATATCAAGTGTAGAAGGCTTTTGTCATTGCTTGGGGGTTATAGGTCATTTTTCATCTCTGTACTATTTCAAGTGGCATCACTTTTTACGTTCTTGGGAGTATAATACTTTGGAGGTGTACCTCTTGACAGAGTTGGTGGCAGAGGTGGTACTAGGACGATATGCACTATTAATACGGAGACACGTTGATTGTCAGGATATTGAATGCAATAGGGATATGATTCGGTACCAAAGTGAGCACTCTCGTCGACGGTGATCGACCATAGAAAGTTGTTGACTAGAGAAATAACTGAATGAACTAAGCGGCTTGAAGCCTCCTGTTGGGTAGGGTCAAGAACCATCCACTCGACCTGGAGTTATGGTTGAGTAACTTGACCTCGGTTATTGCATCAGCGAAGAAGATGTTGACTGCCTTGCTGGGCCTGGAAACATTCTTTGGAGTCAATAACTATTGGGTTGGGCCAATTAGGCTATCCTATATCATAAGTCCTTCCCACTCACGATCTTGATCGAGCTTGTTAATGAGTAGGAGTAGGAAGTAGATAGTTGATTGATGATTATGCACATTTGATTAGGGTTTTTGAACTGTTGAAGAAGGTTTTTGAATATTTGATCGGGGTTTGGTACATTTAATAATTCTAGTACATTGAACCATGCGAAAAGTTAGGTTATGGTGGTGTAATTATTACTGCCATTTGGGTTCTTGTGTCTAAATGCCTATAAATAGATGAGGTAAAAATATTTATTTTATACCTTTATTGCATTTGATTTGGTTGATTTTTGCATTTAGAGCTCTTAATTCCTTTATGCATTTTAGAGCTTTTCATTGAAAACCTGTAAGTTCTTCTTCGAGTTTTTATTTTTCTTCAATTATGTTTTAAGCATGTTGAGCACGTCAGATAGTGAGGACACTAGGTCTCAGGTTGCTCAATTCCATGGAGAGGTTGGGGGTGAGAACACATTTGATAGCTTGACCCCTAGCAGCTCAAGTGATAAAAGGGCTATTTCTGGGAATGAGACTCGGTTAAGTAAAGTGCCAACGTGTCACGGGTCGCTCATTGGAGAAGCATGACGATCGTAACTCGAAGGGGTGTTTGGAGCGACAAGGTGTTGTCGGCTCACCCGGTAGGGCAGAAATGGCCCATGAACAGAGACTCTTACAAGGTGCGGATTGCAAAACTATTTTTGATGGCATACTCTCTGAGTTATGAGAATGCGTCCCACCAAGTTTGAAGTCATTCCGTGTCCGTTTGGGCACCGAACATTAAGGGCGACCGAGAGCGGTCTTTCTGTGCGTGGGCAGCGCAAAGATGAGTTGAGCAGAGTGGCTTGAAAAAGGAATTTTGTGAAACTGTTTCATTGGGATATTTCTTGGAGTGTGGGGAATGTCTCCACCAAGGTTTACTAGTAGATGGTTCCGTTTGGATAGGAAACGGTGAAGACCTTTAGAATGCGACAATGCAGTGGCATTGTTGTGATTTAGTATATTGCGAGGGCAATTCCTGTTCCATGGAGAATCGGACAGGGCTGGAACT
>JACGDI010005707.1:964561-992930 GCA_014898725.1 Jacaranda copaia
GACTTACATAAGATGATGGCACATCACATAAGCCTTGGACTTACATGTGGCCCTTCTCGGGCAAGGCACAAACAAAGGGCTATGGCACGGCCTGAGTGCTCCGAGCAAGTGACGAGCATGAGGATTGCGTTGTGGGCATGCAAGCGACCCTCAATGTCGAGACAGAGCGAGATTGCTCCTTTGCCATCGAGAGGTGCATGTAAGGGACCTAGATTGAGGACGTGCATGATAGCTAGTCGGGGACCGTTAAGAAAACACGCTCGGCGTGCCGAGCGCGAGCCTCCGATGATTGTGGGTATTTGGAATAGACGAGTACGCTAGTACTGTGAGGTGTTCTGATACTTATGCTAGTAAGCTACTGGGCTGAAATGAGGAATGGGTCATGAAAAAACTCGAGATTAATGTTGGCAGATCGAAGGTTGGGTGGAACCTGAGATGCCATCACGGACGGACGGTCGTTCCGCTACAAGATAGAGTCCATCTGTGACACAATATCACATGATCGATTGCTCACACCTGACCACTACAGCGAGGTAGTTTTCAAGATTACCCCTACTGACTTAGTACATATTAGGGAACTTCATCATATTCCTGAAGAGTTTGAGCTTTTGGTGCTTAGTTCGTGAGGTAAGATGTATCAACCTCCAAAGAGGTGTGTTATGGTATTTGAGGAGGGGTTTAGATGTGGACTTAGATTCTGGCTTGCACCTACCATAATCAGCCTCCTAGGGGGCCTAGAAATTTGCATAACACAACTCCTGTCCAACTGTTTTTCAACTATATATAGTTTCACTATGCTGATGCACTTATTCGGCTAGTCGGCTTCTTTCGTGAGTTTTTCAAATCTATTCCACCTTTTCATGTCCCAAAAGTCAGGTAGCACCGAGGAGTCTGTGTTCTACTACCTAATGGATGCATCTACATCAAAAATTCTTAGTTACCTCAACTTCGTCATACGACCAAGAGTGAAAAAAATACTATTTCTATGTTTGAGGGCTTGAGGGGTTTAATATTCCTAAGGGGTGGTGGAAGGGGCACGTTGAGATGCCAGGAAACTTAACCCTAAGCTAGCCTAACACCTTCATTCGAGATTTGGTCAGATTTGGCCAAATTGAGACCTTGGTACTAACCGAAGAGAGATGTTTGGTGATGGCTAGCTTGTTGCCAATCGAGCTGAACTTGCCCGTGGGTGACCAACTAGGTAGAAATTCTTATTGATTGGGATAATTGTGTATTTTCACATCTTTCTGCTTAGTTTTAATTATTTTTCTTTTGCATTATACTGATAGATCGAGAAGATATCATGAATTGATCATGATAAAAAGTGATGGCCCATGCTTAAAGGAATGCCGTCAAGCTACTACCTCAATTGTAGCTCCAGCATCTTCAATTGCAACTCCTACACCAAAATCGACTTTGAGGGCTTCCCCCCTCGACCAAGGTAATGATAGGTAGCAGCCTCGCCGAACAGGGTAAAAGACCTATGGCTAAATAAGGAGGTCTTGCTCCTAAAAGGTCGACAGACAACAAAGGTAAAGAGAAAGATGCTATTGGCTATGACCTGTTTGGAAAGCACAATAACGAGGTGCTGTTTCAATTTCCATCTCCTCGATTTGGGATAAAGTTGAACATGGCCATCCACAACTTGACCTTCATAATGGCATTAGGTTTTATTGAGGTTGTAGTGCTCAAATGCATTGTGGTTAGGCTTTTCACGTCTGACTAGAGAAAATTTATGGATCTTAGCCAAGTTGGTGCGCTCAAGGCTCTAGCGTACTATTGTAACATGGAAAGTGTATGGTCAATTTTCTCGTTGAATGCACTTTTTTGGTTGATCAAACTTTTATAATGAGTTACGTTTTCTTCCAAGTGAGCCAGCTTGGGTATCACTTCTACTGGAGGTTAGAGCTAGGCTTGGCCAATCGAGAGCAATTGTAGGAGGGCAAGGATATTGATACCTTGAAAATATAGCTCGAATCATCCTAGCTCCACATCGGCTAACTAACTAAGGAGGTCACGAACCTCTGCAGATAGCTCAATACAAAGGATCAGCAGCTGGTTGCCGCCATCCAAAAGAAATGTTAGATGGATGAGTTGCTACACAAAGCTTGATTAGACATGGAGCAGAGCTACAACTTTGGTCAAATAGTAGGGCGCAATGCTGTATTGTAGAAGGCCCAAGAGGAATTCTTTAGGAAGCTTTCGCTCATTTAAAGGGAGACAGTAAGCAATTTATGCTCTGCTCGGCTTTTTAGGATGTGAGCGTAATCTTTTCGCTTGATGATGTGAGGATTGCCTTTGAGAAGGCTATCAAGTAGCTTATGTATTTGGGCTACGCCTTCAGGACAGAGGATAAGGACTGCATGAGCCCTATTCTAGATAAGTAGCTATGACTTTATCCTTCGCTCGAGGGGACCGCAGTCAAAGAAAGCATTGGAGAAAATATCCTAGTCGAGGCCATGATCGCTGATCAACTAAGGTAGGCAGAGGTGTCATGAGGTTCGCCCTCATGGCAAAAGAGTTCAACTTTGCCAATGACTTTGCCTTTGAAATCCAAGATGGCATGGTTAATGTGGGTGAGTATATGCTACGCTCCAAGGAGTTTTTGACTGATGAGGCTGGGCCTTCATAGTCGATGCAAACTATTCTCCCCCTTGTGTTAGCTATGCCCGAGCCCAGGGAGGTAGTGTTGATTCCATTAAGCAATAAGCTCAATGATGCTATCGAAAAGGACACGTAGATAGCTTGAGAACGTACAGGTTCAAGCAACAACTAAAGTTCTTGCTTGGCTAAGATTATGGTTGCCCAGTATGGGCAATGTTGTACTTTTGTAATCAATGAAGGTTGTACTTCAACTATAATGAATATTTCATTCAATGATATGGAATGTTATTCTAACCGACGTGTAGCCAATACTTTTGCACTTTCTTTGCTTTATGCCAATGGTCTTGTTGAATATGAATGGTTGATAATTGAAGTCATTAACTTAAAACCCCACAAGTTTAGGGTCAATTGTAGTTATTAAAAAGTTTATGGTCAAATTCTACAGTTATCGTTTAGATAAACATGACTATATGGTAGCAAGTTTCTGCTCAATTATGTGGTTGGTATATGGATGACCATTTTTAGCCAAATATCATGACTTGACTTTGTCTGATCGATTATAATCAAACATGAGCACTGAAAAGTTCTTTAATCATTGGTGTGAAGTTGTTAAGTGGGTTGACTGTAAACTTAATTTGGCAGCTTGAAGCTACTTTTGAGTCGACTATGAGATCGACTTGAAACATGGGGCTCAAAAGTCTTGATTTGGCTTCTTTTGGGTTGACTTGAAACTTTGGCTTAGAAGTTTTGGCTTGGCAGCTTGAAGCTACTTTTGGGTTGACTTGAAACTTTGGCTTAGAAGTTTTGGCTTGGCAGCTTGAAGCTGCTTTTAGGTTGACTTGAAACTTTAGCTTATAAGCTTTGGCTTGGTAGCTTGAAGTTTCTTTTGGGTTGACTTGAAACTTTGGCTTAGAAGCCTTAGGTTGGCAGCTTGAAGCTGCTTTTAGGTCGACTGCGAGGTCAACTTGAGCATTAGGTTGGAAAGCCTTAGTTTTTCAGCTTGAAGCTGTTTCTTGGGTTGACTTGAAACTTTACAAGTGTTCACAAATGGAATTTCTTCAAGTTGATGGCATTCCATGGGCAAGGAAACTCATCTTTGTTAACGTTAGCAAGGTGATAGGTATTGTGCTTTGATACCTTCATGATAGTATAGGGCCCATCCTATTTTGGGTTAAGTTTGCTGACATTTTTGAATACTTTCACCTTTTTGAGAATAAGGTCTTTGACCTTAAAACATCATAGCCTAATCCCTTTATTGTAGTTCTCTGCCATCTTTGATCTATAGCGTTGCATGGCATTATAGGCTTTTTGCCTTCGCTTATCAATTATCTCGAGGTCGAGTTTTATTTATGAGGTATTTCTGATCAGGTTGAAATGGATCACTCAAGCTATGTGTTTATGAGTTTAGAAGGGATAACTGCTTCAGAACCGGATACCAAACTATAATGGCTGTGAGACATGGCTACATGGGGTGGTCCTGTACACCCATAACACCTCAGAGAGGTCGTCTGCCTAACTCGACCCAATTCTTTGTATTATGGCTTTCAAATAGTTGATGATCGTTCTATTCATTATCTCTGCATAGTCGTTCGATTGAGGGTTACCCACTAATGTAAAGTGTTGGGTGATTCCCAAGGCCTCGTACCAATTTTGGGTGTTGTTGCTCTGAAATTGTATCCTGTTGTTTGGAATGAGGATCTTAGGGAGATCAAAATAGTAAATAATATTTTTCTAGATAAAACTTTTGATAGCTGCGTCAGTTATTTTTGGGATAGCTTCAGCCTCGACCCATTTTGTTAAGTACTCAACTGCCACAATTATAAACTTTCACTAACCCATTGTCTTTGGCAATGAAGCAAGAATGTCGATCCCCCATTGGCTGAATGGCCAAGCGATTTGAACATTGACTATGGGTGCCACAGGCTGGTGTGGGAGGTTTGAGTGTATTTGGCATAATGGACACTTTCAAGCTAAGTCAATAGTGTCTTTTAGTAAAGTGGGCCAGAAGTATCCATATCTAATAATCTTATGGGCAAGGGATCTTTCTCTTGAATAATTCCCGCACATGCCTGTGTGGATATCTTGTAAGACCTTATGAGCTTGGTCGGGATCTAAGTACCTCAAGGCCGGTCCAGAGATTAACCTCTTATAGCATTGGCCATATTTGTCGAGTGAAAACTTAATGCTTGTCATTGAAGGCGACGTGCCTTATTTTGTCTTCAAGGATTGTATCGTGACTCAAGTAGAGCTTTATTAGATCCTGCCATGAAGAAAGTGTCTCTTCGATGCTCTCTGCCAAATTCTCTTCGAAGGTGCCTATTGATGGTTTGTCGGTGACCATAAAAGTTATTATCCTGTCTCTTGTATCTCTGGTTGAGTTAGCAAATTTGGGCAGGGCATCCACATGCTTTTTCTCAAATCGAGGTACCTGCTTGAGAGTGAATTTTTTGAACAATTATTGTAGTCTTCTGACCTTTGCCAGGTACTGGCTCATTGTTGAGTCCTTGACCTCAAAATTTCATTGAACCTATTCTGCCACTAATTGGGAGTCTTTGATTATTGCTAAGTGCTCAACTTCTCAATTGAGTGCCATCTTCATTCCAGCGAGGAAGGCCTCGTACTCAGCCTCATTATTGGTGACTACATAGTCTAGTTTGATGGGTAAATTATATTATTCCATTGTTAGGGAATGGAGAGCCACTCCTACTCCCCCTCTGACATGGTCAATGATTCATTAACATGTAGAGTCCAAACAAGAGGAGTTTTACTGCTCTTTTTAGGGAGATAGACCCGCTTGGCGATGAAGTCGGCTAAGACCTGTGCTTCAATGGTTGTTTTAGATTAAAAGGTGATATCAAACTCTCTTAACTCAATGGCCTATTATGTTAACCTTTCTGACTTATCTGACTTTGAGAGTACTTATTCCAATGGCTGGTTTGTCAATACTATCATTGCATAGGATTGGAAGTATGGTCATAGCTACTGAGCTACAGTAACTAACGCTAGGGTAAACTTCTCAATCTCTAAGTAGTTATGCTCTGGTCCTTATAAGGCCTTACTATAATGATAAACTGGTTGATAGTTTTCATCCCTAGTTGAAACCAAGACTAAGTTAATCGATACTTCAAAAATAGTTGAATAGATGTGCAGTAGCTCTCTGAGCTTTAGCTTGGCGAGTATGGGGGGGCGAAGATAAATACTGCTTTAATTTGACTAGAACCTAATCACACTATTCATCTTATTAGAAAACCAACTTTTTGGTGTTTCTGAGAATCTTGAAGAAAGATAGGCTCTTGTCAGCTAAATGGGCAATGAATCTTCTAAGAGCTATAATCCTCCCGACCAGGTGTTGTACATCTTTTACTGTTCGAGGTGGAGCAATGTCTAGTATGACTTGAATTTTCAATAGATTGGCCTCAATGCCCCTTTGATTGATCATATAACCCAAGAATTTTTCTTCTTGATCTCCCAATATTATCTTATTTAGATTTAACTTCATATCGAATGCTTGCAATATAGCAAAGGTATGGTCTAGGTCGAGCAAATGGTCCTTGGCCTTTTCTATTTTGTCAATCATGCCATCAAAATAGACCTCTATAGACTTGCCAATCTTATTCTTGAACATAAAGTTGACTAATCTCTGGTAGGTTGCTCCAGCATTTTTGAGTTTGAAAAACAAGACCAAGAAGCAGTAAACTCCATTGGGGACTACAAAAGAGGTTTTGTCCCTGTCTTTGAAGGCCATGAATATCTAGTGGTACCCTTAGAATGCATCTATCATACTTATTAGTTCATAACTGCTGTGGAATCTAATAATAAATCTACATGAGACAAGGGGTAAGGATCCTTAGGGCAAGCTTTATTTAAATCGATGAAATTATTACACATGCTCTATTGTCCCTCATTCTTGAGGATGAGTACAACATTATAAAGCCAAGATGGGTATTAAATTTCTATAATATATCCTGCATATAAGAGTTTGTTGACTTTCTCCTCGATGGTTTGGCTTATCTCGGCATTGAAAGTTCTCGTCTTCTACTTAACCCGCTTATATGAGATGTTAATGTTAAGACGGTGAACAACACACTAGAGTTGACTCCTTTGATGTTAGATGTCTTCCAAGAAAAGACGTCGATATTTCTCCATAGGAAATCAACCATGAGATATTCCATGTGGGTCCCATATCTGCTTTAATCCTGGTGGTCTTGTTAAGGTTTCGAGGCTCTAGCTCGATCATTTTGAACTCCTCGACGGGCTCCACTTTGGCATATTCTAACTTTCTCTTCTTATTGGCTTGGCCCTTCTTAGATTCTGCTATAAGGGTGTTCCCTGAGGTCATCAGTTGCGATCTAGTTTTTTGCTCGCTCAACTTGACTAAAATTGTGTAACATCACTAAACTTTCTTAATATTGCATAGCAGCTTGCCCGAGCCTGCTGAAGTTAGGAATTTAATTTTCATATGATACGTTGATACAATGGCTACAAAATCATTGAGAGTTGGTTGAACAATTATGACATTATAAGAAAATAAAGCGTTGAGATAGTTTATCATCAATATCCTCCTGTAGGTTGTCTCCCCGAATGATGTAAAGAGGTTGACGGGGCCTTTTGGTATAATTTTTTATGCCCCAAATTTGACCAGAGGGGTATGCATGAGCTCGAATTTTAGTTGGCCTAAGTTCATCCTTTTTAGTGTTTAGAGAAAGATAATGTTGGTAAAGTTGCCATTGTCAATAAGAACTTTCCTCACTTTAAAGTTGGTAATCTCAACGGAAACCACCATAGGACAATCAGCTTTGTGGTCGATGTTTTTTCCTTTAAGGTAGGCTAGGTCATCGTTAGTAAATGAGATAAGCTCTGCATTGGTGGATAAATGTAACATTGTTTCAGCTGGGGAGACTTTGGTTGACTCTAGCCTCTTCTATATCTACCTCTTTGTCGATTTTGAGTCCCCCCTAATGGGACCCCCTATAATCATGTCAATTACTCCTCGACTGGGCAGGTGATTATCCTGGGTGGACTTTTTTCCTTTATCATCTCTCCTTAGGGCTAATCGACCTTTCTCAATGGGGAGTCTGGTCGGTTCTTCCCCCTTCAGCCTTGGTGCCTTCAGCAACATATCGTTTGAGATGGCCTTGCCTTATTAGCCTCTCTATTTCATCATGGAGATTAAAGCAATCCTCTATGTCATGCTCCATGTGCTTGTGAAAATGACAATATTTCTTTGATTTTTTTATTGCTTCAGTCTTGGTGAGCTTTCTTAGCTTCTTAAGGAGGTTATTGTGCTAGATTGTGAAAAACACCTCTTTCCATGTGTGGTTCAACGAAATGTAATCATGGAATCATTTTATTGGAGATCGATGACCCTCCCTCTACTTCTGGTCATCTTTCTTTTTATGTTTTATTTTTCTCGACCTCAGGGTTGCTGAATTTTAATTTGTTCATTTTCTCCTAGGTTATGTATCTCTCTGTCAGGTCGAGCAGCTCTTCCATCTATCATGGGCATTCCTACACCAAAGCATTGGCACACTCCTTGTGCCTAAGCCCCAAGAAAAACACGTCGATCAGGAATTCAATCCTAAGATTGTCAATTTTTAACACTTCTGTGTTAAATTTAATAAAGAAGTCCCAGAGGGACTCCCTCTCATTCTGCTTGACGTGTGGAGATAGATGTAGGGAAGCTTCACCTTTTATCAATTGGCGAACTGGGGCAGGAACTTATCATATAGCTGTTCGTAGGAGTGTATTGACGATGATTCAAGTTTGACAAACCAATCGAGTGCAATACCTAGAAAAGTCGTAACCAGTATTTTTGAGTGTATGTATTCAATATGTCCTTGCAGTTGCATCATATGCTCAAATTACATCAAGTGCTTATAGGGATCAATTGAGCCATCATATTGTAGGAGCCCAATCAAGACCTTTGCGTTGACAGCAATGTGCTCATCAATTATCTTCTGTATAAACAGTAACCTTCTTTCACGGTGAGACCTCTGGGCTCCATCGAGGTTGAACATCCTTTTAGTATTTTTCCTTGAGATCTGGTTGAGGCATCTATTTAGCTACTATACTTGGTGGAAAACTTTTTCCCACTCCTCTCGGTCCGCCTGGGTCATGTTGCGATTGAACTAGGGCTGAGTATTGCATTATGGGGCTTGAATGTGCTGAGCCACATGATTCATTGATTTGCCTATTTATTCACGTTGGTCCAGTCTTGAACATTCAACCTTATCATGCTATAGGGCTCGATTAGGTCGAATGTAATGGTCTATAGAATCAATAATCTCTTCCCATAGCTTCAGTCATCCCCTTTTTTCGTGGACATACTTAGGGTTGGCTTTTCGTCTAATTAGCAGGTGCTTGGACTCTAGATGAACACAACTGTCCCGAGGGGACCTCTCTTCTGGTGGTGGTGGTTGGGGGGTCATGCTGGCTGTAGGTACAAGCACGGTTATGTTCGGATTCAGCACGGTGGAAAGCTGAGTGGAAATCTAGGCAAAGATTTGCTCATTTATCAGCTGTATTAGCTGGGGCATGGTCAAGATAACAACTTGCTCTGATAGGATGCTAGGGCACTGGGCATGCGTTCTCTTCTATTTTCCTCCCTCTTAGATGCGACTCGGCTAGTGTTCACCATTTTTTTAGTTGCAATCTCAAGTTTTCCCATAGACGACACTAAAATGGTAAGGTTGAAAACTGTTTTATGGGATTAAGTTGTATTTGGGCTAAATTGACCAGGGTGATCGAGTGATTCAATAGTGAAATCTTCTTGGGCTGAGATCTACAACCACTAGCAAATATTAGACTAGCTGAAATAGTTCTGGCTAAGGCACTCGAACGCTCAAGTTAGTACTGGTCGAATAAGGGAATCGAGTAGCAGAGTAAGAGCGATAGTAAAAATGGCATACTTGGAGGGTGGCTGGCAATAGGGTATTTATAGCCTTCTCCAAGTGGATGATATGTGTAAGATGCTCCTATCAAGTGTAGAGGACTTTTGCCATTGCCTAGGAATTATAAGTCATTTCTCATCTCTGTACTATTCCAAGTGGCATTACCTTTTGCTTTCCTAGGAGAATAATACTCTAGAGGTGTGCTTCCCGACAGAGTTGGTGGTAGAGGCGATATTGAAGTGGCATGCACCATTAATGCAGAGGCATTCTGACTGTCAGGGCATTGAATGCAGTAAGGATACGATTCGATGCCGGAGTGAGCACTTTGATCAACAATGATCAACCATAGAAAGTTGCCAACCAGAGAAATAACTAAATGGACTAGGTGGCTTGAAGCTTTCCATCGGGTAGGGTCGAGAACCATCCACTTGACCTGATGGTTATAGTCAAGTAACTTGGCCTCGGCTATTGCATAGGCGAAGAAGCAATGTTTGATGGCCCTGCAGTGCCTGGAAGCGCAGTTGGGCTTCATATGCGAAGTGAGCCTGAAAGCATTCTCTAGAGTTGATAACTATTGAGCTGGGCCTGTTGGGCTATTTTATATTAATGATATAGCCTAATTCTTTTATATTTAACATATAATTATGATTTTATGAATAATTAATATTAATAAATATATTTTTCATTCCAAATAATCATCATTTAATAATGTTAAATTTATCAAAATATAAATTTCAAAATAAATAACTAATTAAATGAATTAAACTCATATTTCAATCATTATATACACACACACACACATCATCATCATCATCATCATCATCATCATCATCATCATCATCCAACTATAAATCTATATACATATAATATATAAAAAAATTAATATGAAGGTCCATTTAGTATTTTTAATTAATTTATCAAATTATCTTTAAGCTCATTTTTAATTATATCATCAAGTACCCTATTTTTTATGGAAAATTTCTAATTGTTCCTGTCATTGTTACATGCTACAAAAAATTTATATTGTATTGGTACAACCATTTGGAAGTTATGCATGAACGAAAATATTTCTTATTTTTCTGACTAATTTTTCTCTATCGTTTCATCTCATTTTCTATGCCACCTCTGTATCAAATCTTTTAGAGCTCATGTTTCCCGCCGCAACGACTGACTTTTGGCAATCAAATTAATTTTTTGATACCAGATATAATAGATTACCACTTTAATTAAAAAATTATGAGTAATTTTAAAGTATGAAATGAATAAAAGATAAGTAATACAGATTTGTGATTGTAAATTCTATATTATTTTATTAAGTTTTTATTAAAATTTTAAATTGAACGAATTTCAAGTCCACTTACATTTGTTTTGAACCCAAAACTCAACAAAACTTATAGAGGCCCAGTCTACTCTTTTTTTATCTTGTCAAACGTCATAAGTTTTGTATAATCTAATATCATAAATTTTATATATAAAGTGTGAGGCAAAAACTTTGAGCTTTAATGGACTCTTGATTATGTGTGTAAAAGGAATACCTTCTTTAATTTATCTTCAAAATTTTAAAATTTAATCCACCTCAAAATCATTGAATTGGGTTGAATCATAAATCCTAACCCACTTCCATGTGCCATGTGTTAAATAAATTCTCTACTTACCCCATGTTTCTTTGTCCTTTTGTATTCTCAATTCTTTTCTCTTTTCCTCGCTTCACTTGGTTAATTAGGTTTTTAGGACTACCATCACCACCATCATGGCTTCCCTCCTATTTTCCTGACCTACCCCCAAAACCCAATAAGGGAAATTTACACAATTTCCCCAGTCTTGCAGCCCCATATTTGTGAAGCAAATCTTTCCCCTCACTTTTTTGAATATTCAAAAAATTATTAATCATTCATATTCGAATTTGTTTATATGGCGTATTATTCGTATCCATTTAAATCGGATATTTTCGTATCTAATTAGTAATTATTCAATTATAAATGAATGCAAATATGATAATTGCTTATTCTATTCATTTAATATTCATTCCAAATACGTATTTGTTGGATATATCTGTTTATATATTCGATTATCCGAAATTTAATTAAATTTATTATTCTTATCCAATAAATAATATTTAAAAATTATTATATATAATATATTTTAATATTTCATGTATTTTAATATATAAATAATAAATAATATTACAAAAATCATCACATAAAATATATTATACATAATAAATTATTTTTATATTTTCAATATGAAATCTCATAATCTATATATAAATAATATAAGTATAAAAGTAATTAAAGAATTAATAAGAAAAAATTAGTAGTCAAGAATTATAAAGAATCAATAGATGGTAGTAATGATAACTAAATATTACTAAACCAAAAAATTGAAAAATCAATATATGAATGATAAAATTAATCAATATAAAATTATTGTTACTTGACTTTATAATTAATTTGTATTGGTGTCATTTTATTGATAATAATTAATCATAAAGTCAATCAATAATTAGAAAAAATTAACTAAATCAAGAATAATTAACTTTTTAATTCTAAAACAAAATAGTAAAATACTAAAATTATTAACTAGCTAAAGAGACATTAAAAAGATGTTTGACTAAACTTATTTAAAAGGTTTTATAAACTCATGTATCTTATAAGATGTTTTTGGAGTTCCTACATCTTATTTGAATAATAAGATCTTGAAATTTATAAGTTATTAGTAATGATAATTTTATAATTAATATGATTAAAATTAAGAGAGTTTGTTAATATATTAAAAATAAATTAAGAACTCCTTACATTTTTAAAAAGAACTTATAAGTTTTCAACATCTTATTTTAGGAACTTTATAAACTATTTTCTTAAAAAAGTTACATAACACTTTATGACATCTTATAAGTTATCAAACATCTTATAAAATATTTTGAAAAGTTTATAAACTCACCCAAACAATTTCTAAATGTTTAGAATATCTAACCATATTTATACATATAATGCAAGATTAATATATCATTTCATAATTTTATTTTGTAGACTTGTATGATTATTAATTTAGAAAACTAATAAAATTTATCTAAATTTAAAACTTAAACTCTAAATTCTAAAATCCCACAACTCTATAAATTTTAAACCCTACAATATTAATAATAGGCAATATTTTTATGGATTAATATTATTATATCTATTTATTCAAAACTAAATGTCAATATTCAATAGCCATTGTAAAATCTAATTTTTTTAAATTATATTAAAATATAATATACAAAAATATTAAGTATCAAAATATAAATCAGAGTCATATATAACAAATTAGTGAATAATTAAATTATGAATTTAAAAATTTTTAAATTAAAAAATTATTATTATAATTAAATAAAAATTATTAAAATAAAATTTATAAAAATAAAAAATATAAAAGAAAAAGGTGACAAATGACCAAACCCTAAAACTCGCACACACATTTCAATTTCAATTCAAGGTTCGTTAGTTAATGGCCGCCTATTTCTCAGGTACTCTCTTTCTTCCTTTCTTCTTCTTTTTTTTTTTTTTTTTTTTTTTTTTTTTTTTTGTTTCTTTTTTGAATTTTCCCCTTAGTGTAATGTTCTTGTCGGAAAAAGGCCATGACGCCAAAATCGGGAGTTAGTAGCAGCTGGCCCTTAAAATCTTGGGGCCAGCAGATTTGCGGGCTTTCACGATAGGAGATCAGCTGCTGTTGGCCTCTTGGTCATCGGGGACGGCCTCCCTACACTTTTTTTGTTTGAAATTTTTATAATTATAGTTGTAACACCCCTAGAATTTTCTCAATTATATTTATAATATATTATCTTTCCATTATTCAAAATTTTCATGAATTTTATATTATTAATTATTTTAAGAAATTTTGTGGTTACAACTATAATTTCTATAGACTTGATTTTATATTACTTGAGAATTGTTGGGCCGAAATACAATTCTTGAGGAGTTAATTGCATACATCTTGGAAGAATTGGGCTTGCATGGAATAACCAAAGTCAATCAAGGGGTTCCGAGTAATTTTCCTAACCTCATGGGCCTAATTGCATGATTTTATAAAATAGGTTAGATTTCTTTTCTTCCACTATTCATTTCTTTCTTCCTTTCCTCTTTCGCACTCGCGCACCCCATCACCCTTCCTCAGCAAACTCCCTCCTCGATGAAACCTTCACTAAACTATACCAACTACACACCTATCCTCACCATCCGACCACACCTACACACATATGCATGGTGGCTTGGGCTGAACTACTTGTGGTGAGAAGATGGAAGAGACCTACCTTACAGGTCTCTCTGTTGCTAGCAACTAGGAGATTGAAACAAAGTTTTGAACGGATGGTTGGGAAGCCCTCAGCTCAAGGAACATGGTGGTAATCTTGCATGGGGCTTTTGACGACGATGGCAAGGTGATTGGAGAGTGGTGATGGGAAGGAGATTCATGGTTGTTGAGCCCATTCCGACGGCTACAGAAATCAAAACTTGAAATCGAAGGTAGCCTTGGAAAGCTCTTTTTAAGAGGAGAATTCCCACGATGGTTGTTGATTTTTTGACAGCTAGCGGCAGTGGCACAGTGATGGCAGAGATATAGTATCTTTTTCTCGATAAGGTGATTACTCTAGTGTTATTGGTTTGTGATTCTAGACCCCTGGTGGTGAATTTGGATTTTATTTAGTTGTATCTTGTTATACATGTTGTACCTAACCTATCTACCCATGTACCTTGCTTAGAATCAGATTTTGAGATGACATGAGATGTTATGTATACATGCATGTGTTGATTGAATCCCATGAAAGGAATAAGGAGTTTGGAAATATGAATTTTAGACCTGAATTCATGAATAATGCCAAGAATTAGACTTAAATATGGTGTTAAGGATTATATTATGAGTTGAATAGTACATGATTGGCAATTGATTCGTAATTTATATGTGTGCACTGCTTAGGATTATGATGCCCTTAATTTATATATAAGATAAGGTAATCCTGGAATTATGCTATTGGTGAGATGTTGAGCTAAAATGATGAAATGGTATAATAGTAAGCTAGTATTTTCTGATATATGGAGTAGATGTGGAATTTGAAGCATACTTGGGAAACCTTAATGTTATTAGCTATTTTTTCAAGATGATAGAGTCATTAAGCATTAAATTGTCATGTTAATGGTAAGTTTGAATTCTATTAAGCATGATAATGATGTATTCAAAGGTCGAATGTGGGTTTTGACTATTATTATGCTATCTTGGTTAGGTGGAGAATAAGTGAAACCTGAGGATCAATGATTATGACTTTTGATAACATTTCCTAAGCTAACAGAAGTGAAATTCTTCTACTTTAGGTTATTGCTTGTATAAGCTTACTCGTACTTGTTGAAAACCCTTATGAGGGTCTGCCGTTTGGCCTTGTTATATCTATTGTTCTTGTCACAAAACCCTTGTGAGGGTTAATGTGCTTGACTATACCTGTTCATAACTTGATTGATTGTTATTGCTCGTTACTTGAAATTCTACCTGATTATACACTTGATCATATTCAATTTGTTTGATTATATACCCCTATCTGGGTTCATACTTGTATTGCTCTATTGCATCATTCTTAATTACTTTAGCACCCAGAACTCCCACCTATCTTGATTAGTACTTGATAAGTTTGGTTGTTGGTTTTGTTCTGTTATCGATTACCTTGTTAGCATATTCAATTGTTTGATTCGTGCTTGTCGTACTTGTTGTTCTTGCTTGGAGATAGTACTTGGGTCTAGTGCCAATCCTACGTGGAATGCTGGGATGCATAGGACATGCTTTGCAGTCTACTTGGGCGTCCATGATACTCTAGGGATTTTTCCCTAGGTATCGACGATGCGCTAGGGATTTCCCCTTGGGCATCGCAGAACGCCATACAGTCTGCATGTGCATACCAATTGTATGCAGAGCTGTCACGCTTGGAAGAACTTGTTTGAATGGTATAAGGTGAATATATGCATGTCTTACTTGTTTTGTTGGAATGTATATACTATCAGGGATTGCTCGTTGCACTTGTTCTTACTTGTTTGTAACTGCTCTTGGAGCAATAAGGCAAAAGAGTTTCCTGTTGCTATTGTCGTACTTGTTTGAATTGTAACTACACTTGTATTACTTGTGGATTTTAAATCTCTTTTAGACGTTCTCATTCCTTAACAGATTCCTATTACTGTTTAACTATATATCCCTCAATAAGTCCATTGGACTTACCCCTATTTCTCTCTTAATTTTGCAAATAGGCTTGATTAGGAATGAAGGTTTAGATTAGGCTTGAAGGGATGTTCCCTTTTGTTATAATTAGATGTGGTTATGTACTTATGGGCCTTATGTATGTTTCACGTGATCCTTAGAGATGATGTGTTATGTTAGAGATGCTAAGGATACTTTGATTGTACATATATGCTTGTTACTCTTAAGAATAGTTTTGGGTATGAATGCTGCTGTTAATGGTATCAATTAAGATGTAAATTCTGTTGCTTGTTTTGTTATGATGTTTGAAAGAAACTTTTTGGGTTGATTATTCATGTTACAAGTTTTCAAGTAAGATTAAATCGTTTGATATCTCAACTTGTGGTTTTCCTGAGTGAGGTGTCACAATAGTGATGTTTTATTTAATTGTGCAGGTTTGAAATTTTACATCTTTTAGATATTGTAAAAGGAAAATTATTTTAGTATTAAGTTATAATTATATGAACTGTTGAGTTATAATTATACGAATTATACTTTATGATACTCCAATGTTTGTTTTTGGTGTACTTGCTCTTTATTTTTTATTTTTTATTCTTTGAGATTATTTGTAATTAAGTATATTATAAGTTTTTGTAGAGTGGTTTTTTCCTCAATAGGTAATCATTTAAATTTTACCACAAATATTTTGTTTATTATGTTTTGTCATGTTAAATAGATGAGAAGTTCAAACATGTTTGTTTTGTTAGGCTATATGAAGATTTTTCTCGTATTGAAATGAATTTTGTATTTTGTTTCTCATGGAGTGTTATGTTATGTATTAAAGATTGTTATTTTTATTTGGTTTTTAAGGAGATTTGTATGTTTATTTAATCTTTGGAGTGTGCTAATTTGATTGTTTATTTGTTATTTTTTCTAGATTTTATGGTGTTATTTATTTTATTATTTTTAATGAAATTTATTAGAAAAATATGTATTTTATTACAAGTTAATAGATTTGGATATTTGGATATTTATAAATGAATATTTAGACATTTATAAATCAATATATTCTAATAATTATAATCGGATATAGATATATCCAAAATCGGTTAAAATTCATCGGATACGAGTTTGGATGTTATTAAAAAATGTCCATTTGATTACGGATATGAATGTTGTAAAATTTAAATGGATAAGCATATAATGTATCTATATCATTTAATATCTGTTTACAGCTCCTATTTATCTTCTTTGCACAAATAAAAAGAGTTCTCAAATTTTGTCCCACCACCTCTTTCTACTTTCACCCCATCAATTCACTACACATTCTTTAAATGCCAAAGAAAAGTGATCCAATTCTGCTCACTCTGATACAGCATTCACCCCAATGGCAAGCACCTGCCAAGACTGCATGGCGCAGTACTTCAAGGATGGGGCAGAAGTCGAAATCAATGGCACATGTGGTTTTTTCAGATTATGGTACGCAAGCACTGTCATTCGACGGCCAACGAATCCTACAAGAGGTTCAGTGAAAGTGTGGGTGGCGTACAAGATATTAATGGTGCACAAGTCAGGCATATAGTCAGTAAGAGAGAAACTGGAGCTAGCATAGCTGCGGCCATCTCTATCTTGGGAGATTGGCCGCAAGTTTAAATTTTGTGAGGTTGTTGACGCCTACTGCAACTACAGGTGGTGGGAAGGGATAATCACTGAAGTTTTGGAGGAGGATTAGTATTTGGTGTTTCTCCATGACATCAAGGAGCGAAAGGTCTTCAAAGCACCAAAGCTGAGGCTACACCGTGAGTTGATTTATGGTAAGTGGGTCCTACCTTTGGAACGGGCCTCTAATGTCACACCTAAGAATGAAATTACACTTGGGAATGAGGTAAGCATGAGGTTTCAAATGATGCTTTTGAGAATTGGTGTAGAACATAATGATGGATGTGTGATGAGATGTGAATGTTGTGCGTTTGAATTTAATCGTGTATTTTAAATACTTGAGATGATCTTGTATTTTAATTGTTGATTTCAAATTTTCAGCATGTGCTAATTTTGGTTACCTATACCTTTGTAAGTTGCAACTTATCTACTCAGTTTGTCCTAGAGTATTTTTTAATGTCTTAGAATATTTAGCTCTTATGGGACCAAAAGTATGCCGAATAAGATTCTTTAGTGTTATTAATTTATTTTTTCTACTTGATTTTTTTTTTTTTTTGAGAAATTCTATGCTATTGAGGAAAAATGATGATTAGTTAAACAACTTTGGTGGTTTAGAAGTTTTGTACTGGCAATCAGATCTCTTTTGATCCCAACTTGTTGAGAATATTCATATCCTCCTTGCCAAGTTTTAGCTAAGATGCTTACGAATGTTGTTAATTTTTGCTAACATCACTTGCATGGTTATTATAATGATTCATGTCCATATTCACTAGCATAATGCTTTATTTGATTCTATGCCTCAACAGTGGTCTCTGAAACTCAACTACAACACCTTTTCTTTCCAATGAAAACCCATTTTGTGTTCTCCTTTTGCCATTATATTATGTTGTACCTAATTACATCTGTTAAGCTGCAACATTGCTAGAACTCATCAAATTATTTTCAAATTACGTATCATATTTATTCAACAACTATATTTTCAAAAACTTAGTGAAAACCAAAACTAACATTTCTTCAACTTCGAAAATGTAACCCCTTTGCATTGACTGATCTTACTTGATAGGTAAGTTGTGCTGGTTGGGAAGAGGTGTTTAGTAGATAAAAGTATTGTGACAGATAGATTGTATGACTTATGCAGGACAAGTGAGTAGGTGTGAAAGTATACCTCAAAAGACATTAATCCAAAATTGGGAGGTGTTTTTCTTAGAAATAGAAGTAATCTCTATGAACAGAAGTCAAACCACACTTTGATACAGCTACTTAGAAAAGATGCTGAAAGGGTTTTAACTTTTAAGAATCATGGACAACTTGTATTTTGAAGTTGATTATGATGGTTGACGTTTTCATATTATTATACCTGTTTGCTAGATGCTCCCTCCAATTTTGTGGCTAAAGTTATGTCATTCGAATGGGATATTTGGGTGGGATCTAATATATATCCAGTTTTCAATGTACTCATGGTGGTTTCTTTCTTATCAAGAAATTATAAATCTCTCACGAGTACACTGCAATATTCCACATGAATTGTTAGAAGAAGACTAAACTGGCTTTGTTGGATCAATATTTATTATTAAAAAGAAAAGAAAAGAAAAGAAAGAAAGAAAAAGACTAAACCAGTTTCATGATACACCACATGAATTGTTCATCTGGGATGAAGTTTAGATTGGTTTATATTTGAAGCACGTTCATATGGGAGGAAGTTTAGATTTATTTAGATTTGATTATTTGAAGCACCTGTCTTAAGTCACAATTAAATAATTTAGTTTCCCTCATTAGCCGATATCACTCATGTCATCTAGTAACTTTTCTTGTCTAATTCTATTTTTATATTTGTTTCCATAGGGTTTTTAGTTAGCTTTGATGACAAAGGACCTAATTTCCTCAACAAATCAGTCTAAATGTTCTGATAACAATTCCTTACTAGAACTTGACCTCAATTCCAAGAGTGTATTTCAACAGACCTAGATATTTGGTCTGGAATTTTGACTAAAGTAATTATTTAAGTTTCTGAATTTATTCTCTATTATATTGTATTACATATATCTTTAATGTAGGTGTTTAAGAGATTTTAATATCTTTTAGCATGTCAGCGGAGATTGAATGATCAAGGGCTCATCTCTACAAACCAAAGGCTTGTGCTCCTAATCAGGCTTAAGGAGATTGCTTCAATTCACATGTAACCTTCTCAAGTTGACACATAAGTTCATGCTTTCTCCTGTCATGTAACCCATGTAGTTGCTCTTTATGAGCTATTTTTCCTTGGTTACCTTCTCAAAAGGCTTTCTAACATCTATGAGAACAAAGGCCAATAACATGATATGATGAGTAAGATAAGAAGACAAACGGAAGCACTATTGTAGCAAGAGAAAAATTTTAGAGCAATTAATATGATAAAGTTGACTATTCCCTTGCACTGCCAAATAAGCTTTAAAGGTTTGATGGTAGCACAGGGGTTAAACTTAGTAGATATTAGGAGTTGACACCATATGGTAGACACATGTTAGGGTAATGAACTGTTTTAATGTTTTAGAGTCTAGCAGCTTCTCCTCCTTCGATGGCTTCCATCTGCAATAATGAAAAAGAAATCACAGTTTTGAATGTAGTAAAAAGTTGAGGCAAATGAGAGTTTAGTGATCCTATTACCCTTAGCTACAGATAGGATGAGAAGTACAAGCTTTCATGCTCAGATGAGTAATAGTAGATCAAAATTCAAGAACGTCATGCGTAATTATAAGAAGAGGAATGCATGAAGGTGGTATGGGGTTTGAATAATGATTTGTCAGCTCATTGATTAAAAGTATATAATTGTAACCATGAGGTTAACATCTCAATGGACGTTGTAGTTGAATCAACATGGTTATTCTATTAAAAGATTAAAGGAAGGCAAAATGTTTATACAGCAAATAATATCTAGGAAACGTCAAAGCATTCATTTCTTTAACCAACTTCATCCATCATACAAAAAGCACAAATAAAAGTCTACTTCGCCTTTACTTTCTTACTGCATTCATCTTGGGACCTTCATGTGACACAATTAGCCAATTTGCCTCTGGTTATGTCTTCTCAGTCTAGTTTTATGTCCTACATGTTACAATATACAAGTTGATAGTGTACAGAGCAATTAAGAGACCATATAACAGAGTTTATTATATATTTACTAAATTACTACTTAGAATATATTGCTACTAATTTCAAAAAAGGTTGTTTTTGTCATCACAAAAATGTTTAGAAATGTAAAATGTCATGAGCTATTTGTAGTTTTATAATAGTATATAGTATTTTTTGTATGAGAGTGGAAAATATGGAAATTCCTTTCGAGCTCTATTATTTCTTGTGAAAGTCATTGAAAGTTAAGGGGTTTCTCACCATCATTTTAAATGATTGGGTAATTTCTAGGAAAAAGAACAAATAAAAAGAATCTATTGAAACCTTATACTAGGACATCTTACAAAAGGAAATAGGAGAAATAAATTTGGTACAGATGGAACATTTGATCTATGTAGTATGTACTAAAATTTTTTATTTATTTTAGAAATACTATAGAGGTGCTTCCTTAGAAGTTTCAATGTTCTCATTCCTATAGGTGTTTTGTGAATAGGTTAACTTGGTTTCACCCTCAATATAGGCGTGGGTGTACGATCACTAGGATAAAAGTGAAAAATTCATAGTGTGATGAATGAGAATATTTGTGCTTCCAATTTCTCCACTAAGACTAGGTACTGTCCTCATGTGAAAATAAATTATACAATATGTTCCTCAACTTTTTCCTCTTGTACTCATGGAAAGAAGTACTTTTTGTTCTATCTTTTTACTCATTTTCTCTAAAGCAACCTAGGCTTAGCTTCTACAATGTTAAAGACTTGGTGCTTATACTAATATATGTAACCTCTCAATGCGGAAACTTCTAGTGTCAGCTGAAATGGAAGCTAACAAAGAGATAATTGAATAGAACTTTATCCCAGGAGAACGTGTTGAAATTAGTACCGATGAAGAGGGATTTGAAGGTGCTTGGTTTGCTGCAAGTGTACTAAAAAAATTAAACACAGACAAGTATCTAATTGAGTACAAAAACTTCACGAATGATCATGGTACAATGTTGTTGATACTTGATAGAAGAGGTTGATAACCTCTACATAAGGGCATGCCCACCTGATGTTGGATTGGTTGATAGTTTTGAAGTTCTTGACGTAGTTGATGCTTGTTATGATGATGTTTGGTGGATTGGTGTGATTTCTGAAGTTCTTGAAGACCGAGAATATTCTGTATACTTCAGGACTACTCAGGAGGAACTAAAGTTTGAACACTCTGTGTTGTAATTTGGAACAATCTAGAATTACAACTATGAAATAATAGTAAAGAAACTTAATGCAATTGACAACAAGTTTAACATGGTTAGCGGTGTGTCTAATTCATTCGACAAAGAAAAGAATTTATTAAACTCAAATTAAGTGCAAGAACAAAGTTTGAATCCCTTAAATCTCACATGAACACCTAACACCCTCATTTTAGACGCCATTTCAAGAAACTATCTCAAAAGTAGTTTAAAACCCTTGTGTATGTGTCTCTCATAATAAATTACAGAAGAAAACTGATTAAATACCTGTGAAATAGAGTCCTAAGTGAGGTGAACATCTGCCGCACATCAAGTCCGCGCATGACCTATGCTTCAGTGCACAGAAAACTGACTTGTGCCAAAAAAACAGAATGTTAGGCAGAAAATTTGTGCCTTGGTGCAAAGTTACTATTCATTATATGCCAAGGTGCACGAAGCGTGTTTTTGAGCCCATTTAGTCCCCTTGCTCCATTTTGTTCCATTTTTCCTTTGTATCTTGTCAATTAAGCCCAAATTTCAAGGTAAAATCAACAATTCTCCACATTGACTTGAAATTCACCATCATTATTATTTATCCCTACCCCCAAATGGGCCTGTCATCTGAGTTTGCAATTATTAACCAAATCTAAGCAATGCTCGAATTTGATTCATGGAACAATCTTAGTTAACATGTTTGTTGGATTATCCTTGGTCCCAACCTTGTCAAGCAAAATAACACCTTGAGACACTATATCCTAGACAAAATGATATCTCACATCAATGTACTTTGTTTCTCATGAAAGGCTTGATTTTTTGACAAGTGTATAGAACTCTTATTGTCCCAAAATATTGAAGTAACCTCAAAGTCTATACCTATATCCTCAATTAGTCCCTTTAGCCAAATGCCTTCCTTTACGCCTTCAGCCAAAGCTATGTAGTCAGCTTCTGTTGTGGACAATACAATTGATGATTGCAATGTCGTCTTTAGCTAGCCATACATCCTAAAACACAAAATGCATACCCCGTCATGGACCTTTTACCATTCAAATCTCCTATGTAATCTATATCCACGCAGTCAATGATTCTAGTTGTAGAATTCAATTGACTATACCTCAAACATCTGTCTATAGTGCCTCTCAAACACCTTACGATCCATTTTACAATCTACTAATGAGTGTTTCTTGGCTTGTGCATGTACCTACTCACAACACCAACTGCATATGAAATGTCTAGCCTAGTGTACACCATGGCGTACACCAAGCTATCCATTGCAATAGCATACAACTTATTGGACATATGCTCCACCTCCTCCTCAGTACTCGGTGAATCATCTGATGAGAGCCTAAAATGAGTTGCAAACGGTGTACTCACTAGCTTGGACTTATCCATCTCAAAATGCTTTAATACTTTCTCAATGTAATATTGTTGAGACAAGTACAATAATCTAGCGTGTCTGTCCCAGATGATCTCCATGCCCAATATCTTCTTTGCATTGCCTAAATCCTTCATCTCAAATTCTTCACTTAACTGAGCTTTTAAAATATTGATCTCATATATGTTTCTAGAGGCTACCAACATATTATCAACATACAATAGCAAATATACTATGAGGCTATCACTACATTTTTTATAATATACACAACAATCAAAATTGCTTCTAGTGTATCTTATCTTGGTAATAAATGCATCAAACTTTTTATACCATTGTTTGGGAGACTGATTCAAGCCATATAAAGATTTCTTCAAAAGACATGCTTGATTTTGTTTCTTAGAAACAATGAATCCTTTTGGTTTACTCATGTAGATTTGTTATTCCAAGTCACCATGCAGAAATACTATTTTCATGTCCATCTGTTCAAGCTTCATATCAAATAGAGCAACCATGGCAAGTAAAACACGAATGGAAAAGTGCTTTAAAACTGGGGAGAACACCTCATGGAAGTAAACTCCCTCTCTTTAAGTAAAACCCTTAGCAACCAAACGCACCTTATATCTAACATCTTTAACTCTAAGCTCCCATGTGCTATATTTGTGCCTACAATCTTCTGTCCTTTGGTTACATCATCAGCTCCTATGTGCTATTTTTGTGTAGAGACTCCATATCTTCACTCATAGCTGCGACCCATTTATTAGAACCTAGCCTAAAAATTGCTTCTTTGTATGAGATTAGATCATCTCCTACAAATTCCTTGGTTGAACTCAATGCATAGGCTATTAGTTCTAAATATGCAAATCGCTATGGTGGTTTGATCTGCCTCTTTTCCCTATCGTAAGCCAAATGATTATTTTGTAGTACATTGTTTTCCTATTGTTGATTAGGTGATAATGTGCTCTTACCAACTTCATTTACCATCTTCTGTTTCCTCTTTGAAACTTGTGGAGTGTCAAGTTCAAACTCCACTTTTTCCTTAACGCCCTGTTAACTGCTTTTAGGCTGCTCTATCTTCTTCATCGCAAACTCATCAAAAGTCATATCCCTACTGATAACTATCCTAGAGCCTTTATCATCATTACACTACAAATGATAATCCTTTACTCTATCTACATAGCCTAGGAATATGAACTTCCTAGCCCTTGGCTCAAGCTTTTCATCTTGAACATGAGCATAAGCTTGGTACCTAAACACTCTCAAATTTGAGTAATCAATAGGAGACTCGGACCAAACTTCTATTGGTATCTTGCAGTCCAAAGCAGTTAATGGTGATCTATTCACCAAGTAACAAGCAGTTTTGATTGCGTCTACCCAAAAATCTTTGGACAATTTGGTGTTAATAAGCATGTATCTAACTCTTTTCAAGATAGTCCTGTCTATTCATTCTACAACTCCATTCTACTGTGGTGTGTGTACAATTGTGTGATGCCTTACAATTCCTTCCTTATCACAATATTCCTGAAATTCCTTGTTGCAAAACTTCAATTCATTGTTAGTCCTCAAGCACTTAATTTTCTTTCCTGTCTGTGTCTCGATTGAAGTTTTTTATTGCTTGAAGTTGACAAACATCTCATCCTTATGCTTCAACATGTACATCCATACTTTCTGTGAGAAGTTATCTATGAATGTCAGCATATACCTTGTACCTCCCTTTGAAGGAACTTGAGAAGGCCTCTAAAGATTTGAGTGAATGTAATCCAAGGTGCCCTTAGTCCTATGAATTACAGTGCTAAATTTTACCCTGTGTTGCTTGCTGAGCATAAATTGCTCACAAAAATCTAGCTCTCTAATCTTCTTTCCAACAAGCAAGACACATTTGCTCAGTACTGACATCCCCCTCTCACTCATATGCCACAGTCTCGTAGTATCATTAACCGATGAAGAAACAACTGCACTACCAAATACTATGCTACCCTATGAGATGTAAAGGCAACGCCTTTTATCTCTCTTCATGATAAGTTGTGCACCTTTGGAAACCCGCAGAACTCCATCTCAAGCTCTATACTCACAATTGTTCTTGTCTAGTATACCCAGCGAAATCAAATTTTTCTTCAGATCAAGACCATGAGACATATCTGTTAGGGTTCTTACTATGCCATATACATTCTGATACTCACTGAGCTAATTCCTATAATTCTGCATGAAGCATTAGTTTTCATAAGCACTTTACCACCATTGTATTTTTGATAAGTGGTAAACTAATCTTCATGTGGGCATATGTGGTAGGAGCAGCCATTATCTAAAATCCACTCAGAGCTTAGTAAGCTTTTGGTAACGTTGAGAACAAGCCCACCATCAAACTCATCCTCAGCAATTCCTGCAACATCATCCTATTTCTGATCAAAAGTTTCACTTGCATTTTTCACCTTTCCTCGTTCTGGATAATTTTATTTCCAGTGCCCCTTTTTGCCACACCTAAAACACTTGTCACCATTTCAAAGCTTGGTTCGAGACTTCAATCGACCTTTACTCTTTTCTCTTTCTCTTAGTCTCTCCTTTGCCACCTATCGTTCCCTACTTTCACCATTATTACTGCCCAAGACATGTTTTCTCAACTTTTTGGAATTCAATGAAGCCTTCACATCCTCCATTGAATCATATTTCGTCTATACATCAATGTAGTGACCAAGTGATCAAAAGATTTTGGTAGTGAACACTAGAGAATCAACACTTGATCTTCATCTTCAATTTTAACATCTATACTAATGAGATCCAGAATTACTTTATTAAAATAATCAATATGTTGAGTAGTACATGTAACTTCCTTCATGCTCAACGTCTATAATCATTGTTTCAGATACAACCAATTTCTCAGGGACTTTGTCATATATAAACTCTCCAGCTTTGACCATAGTCCTACTGGAGTACTTTTCGTGGTGACCTCTCTCAGTATATTATCTGCCAATGCTAACACCAAACTATCATAAGCTTTCACCATAAACTCGTCCTTCTCCTCATTTATTAGTGTTTCCTGCAAGGAATCTCTGCCTTTTAATGCTCTCTGTAAACCTTGTTGACACAGAAGGGCATAGATTTTCATCTTTCACAGCCCAAAATCATTCTTCCCATCAAACTTCTCTACCTCGTACTTCATGATTGACATCTAATCAATTCTAACTCTCGATACCAACTTGTTGTAACTTGGAACGATCTAGAATCACAACTATGAAATAATAATAAAAAATTTAATGCAAATGACAACAGGTTTAACGAGGTTTGGTGATGTACCTAATTCAGCCAATAAAGAAAAGAATTTATTAAACTCAAATTAAGTGCAAGTACAAAGTTTGAATCTCTCAAATCTCACATGATCACCTAACACCCTCCTTTTATACACCTTCTCAAAAAACTATTTGAAAAGCAGTCTAAATTCCTTGTGTTTGTGTCTCTCATATTGAATCCCAAAAGAAAACTAATTAAATACCCTCAAAGTAGAGTTCTAGGTGAGGTGGACATCCGATGAGCACTGGGGCACGCATGACTTGCACCCCGGCGTGCACAAAACTAGTGCCAAGAAAATAGAATGTTGGGCAAAATGTTTGCGGCCCAATGCACAGTTACTGTTCACTGCACGTTTGGGCTCATGAGACTTGTCAATTAAGCCCAAATATTAAGGCAAAATCAACACTATGCTTTGCAGGTGCATCAGGAATGGGATAAACGGCAAGTGGGTTATTGCTTCCAAGGTACTACTTTCTAAAATTATGATTTACATTCTTCTAGTTGTAACCATATCTGTAATGTCTGCATGGGAATTCTTTTCATTACAAATCTTATTTGAAGCTAGCCACAGCAATGAAATTCATGAAATAACAAAGTAGATACTGAATATGGATGAACAGTACAAAGTAGTCAGGATTTTACGGGATATCATTTTGTACATTAAGTGATGGTACTTATAAGATGTGAGGGATTGTTGGACATTCAATGGGAGGTTAATTACGACATTCTTTTCCGTTAAATGAGGTAGTTACCTGATTCCCCTCTTAAGTAAAAATTACTGTGACTTTTCCTCTAGCTGGTATGACTAACATCCATAATTCAACTCTCTAAAGCAGCATAGTTTGTGAATGCACTTGTACAAAATAAATAAAACAGAAAAAATGCTGTTAATTACACTGTCCTCCTCTGTTACTAGAATAACTACAAGCTCCTCTCTTTCCATTTCTGAAATGTTAATTTTGGTTGGAACTGTTCCTTTGTTCTCCTCTGCTAGTTAGTGTAACTATCAACCCTTCTTGTTCATATTTTTGAAAATTCAAGTTTGCTTTGTTAATATTTTCCGAAGCTATTTTGCAGCCAATGCTTCTCACACACACACACACACGCACACAGAGAGAGAAACACGCTAACAAAACTCCAGTTCCAGTTTGGTTTTATGCCTTCTGTAATGTGCTATAGGATTTTGCAAGGAGGTGAATATTTGATTACCTAAATTAAATGTGGTGATCTGTTGCTGAATCATGGGTCCCTTAATTTCTTGCCGCAATTTGTTAAAACCCAGCTCAAAAATTCAATTAAGGATGCAGTTTCTCTAAGCACATAATTATGCTAACCATTTTTAACCCTCATTTTAAGTTCAAGCAATGTTTAGCCCTTGACGTATGACCTTTTGACTGGTTTTGTATTATAGATGGCATATCATTTTTCTTCGTTTATGGAGCAAGGTATATGGAATAGTCCAGCAACCAAATTGTCTCCTCTTAGGGGTGCTGGGGTAGTGCATTTGTTTTGACTCCTCCGAGGGGTGCGGGGAATACTGAATTTGTGCTCTTTGCAATTATTGATTGCCAAGATCAGATGAGTTCGTTTTAGTATTTCCTATCTATTGATATGGTTTTTTTTTTTTTTTCTTTTGATGAATTGTGGTGATGATCGTAACTTATTATAATGAAATGCATTTAAAAAATGGTGGCATCATGCTCTCAAAATGCCTACCAAGCAGCTTGTAGCATCATCAATTGCACCACTGTGGGGCTAAGAACATATGAACTTCAAAATATTAGAGAAATTAAAATTGAATCTATTAGATTTTTGAAATATCACAATTACAGAACTTGTTGGACACACCTCAATGCGTTCCTTGTGTCTATGTGTTCATTACCCTTCATCTTTCGATAAATTACATCTACGCTATTTTCATATAGTAGTATTTATGTTCACAAACAAAAAACCAATTTGGTCCGGGATGAAAAATAAAATTCATTCAAAATCTTGTAATGACATTTGCATTCAAAGTTAACAAAGGAGGCAGGTGTATAATTATCATTTTCCTTTTATAGT
>JACGDI010005707.1:992976-1111406 GCA_014898725.1 Jacaranda copaia
CCCCCCCCCCCTCCATAACTTAAATTTTTGGTAACAATTGACTTATTGGCTGAGAACTTCTAGCAGAGGGACGCTGGCCGTTGTTCACCCTTCACCGAATCGTTCCCTGTACCATATCGTGAACTTAAATTTCGATTCTAGACATTGAAACAATTTTATTAAGCTAGCTGATGTTCTCTTCACCACTGGAACCTTACCACGTGTCAGTGATATTTTTGTCCAGTAACTTATGGAAGGTGTGATTTGAATGGATTATTCAAAAAGAAGACGCAACGGGAAAAAATAGAGAGCAATACTATGAGGCCTTGTTTGTTTGACTTGATTAAGTGCGATACATACCTAATCAAGTCTCTTTTAATGTTTATTTCAATTAATAAAATTTGTTGATAAATTCTACGCTCAACATTTTTTATTGTTGCTTTTGAAAAATGGATCAAAGGGGATATGTTTGATTAGGTGTGATAAGAATTACAAAGATCTAATGGGGTTTATTTTTTATCGTATTTCCAATTAAACTATGTTTCTAAGAATGGGAAAAAATGAGGAAATTGTGATAAACTTACTAAAAAGTATAAAGGATATAATAGTAAATTTATATATTATATTTTAATTAATTTATATATTAATTTTACTAAACAAATATAAAATTAAAATATTTTATTTAATGAACTTAAAATGTATTTATTTGTTTATGTATAACTTTTAATCACATTATTCAAAGTAAAGTAACCATCATTTTCGATCCATTTGTTGGTCTATAGACAGTAAACTTTGTACAATCAGCGAAAGACAAGTAAATTAAGCATGTTGTACCGGGCCGCTCTGATTGGGAAAAACTGACCATCTGCATGTTTATATAACCGAAGGGCAAACGGGAACGGCTTATTGATGTTAGTAGGAAAATGAAGATTTGTTTGGCGTATGAATCACAAAGTTAAGTTGGCAATTGAGTTAACAACAGGTTGCTTTGCCTTTACATATGCATACATACATACATACATACATACATATATATACATATAATGCTCTGGAAAAACGTGTTTATTGTTCTTGATTTTTCAAATTTCAGATGACTTGTTTATATATATATATATATATATATATGTATTAAGAAAGAGAAAAAAATACACTTAGCAGAAGAGAAAGCAGGCGAAAAACAATCTTTTAAAAATATTTTTTATTTAAATAATGTTATTTGTCCAATGCATTAAAACGAAGTGGAAAGTTATTTCAACACTTAATTTTACACTCTTTAAATAGTATAAATAGATATAGACAAGCACAAATTTCTTTTGAATTTGGAAGAACTTTGAATCCAAGTTTTGAAATTCCGTTGTTTGAGAGAGAAATCAATTTGTTTAAGATGTGATTTGATGCATTTTTTAATTAAACAAATAGTTATGTCTATATTTATATCAAAATATTAATTATTGCAAGTAATTAATAATTTAAAAATTATGATGTCCATGGACTAAATATTAAAATGATTAGTATCTAGCAAGCTTTGACTAAAGAATTCATGCGTATTATTGGATATCTGTTTCATAGCTTAAATTTCAAGTTGCACTGTGTGAGTTTGGAGGTAATTTTCATGCACAACAAGCTCACGGGCTTAAACGTAATAAATGATATCAAAGCTAATCATCAAACAACAATATAATGGGCATTAAGTATTGCGTATATGGAAGCCACCTCTTGAAATAATGAGATAAAAGTTCCATATATGCAAGAGCCACTTCTTAGATCCATAAGAATTGCATCTAAAATTTTAACACGTCTTGGATTGGATCGCATTGAGAGAACATTGCATTCTAAGGCAGGTTATCATTATGCTGTATTTCATATCTTAAATAAGAATATGTGTATTCATTTTGTATTGTTCTTAAATCAATTGTTCATGACCCGATTTTAAGTTGCACTCAACTGATTTAAAACAAAAACACCTACTACATGATAAAATTAGTCGTTAACAACTAATCACAGCCACTATATATAAAATTATCACTATATTTTTTGATGCCTTGCAAATCAATCCACCACAGATATATTTCAAATTTAATAGAGTGCGAGTATGGGCATTTGCCTAACTTTATAATAGTTAAACATTGATAATTATTAATTATTTATTAAATTATTTTAGTCCTATAAGGTACTCCAGAATTTACTAAAAAAGCTAATTAATTTTACTATTCTAGAAGTGAGGCATCATTTACACACTCTACAAATTACTTCAATAAGGACATGAACTGAATTTTTATTTTTTTTTTGGGAGCTAAAATTTCAATTGCAGCCAGGCAACTAAAATCAAGTAAAAATTTTCATTTCATGTTCTCGAGAATAGGAGTGAAAATGAGACGAAACAATTTGCAAACAGTTTGAGCTCGTAAGTTAAACGGGCCACACCGAGTCGAGCTCAATAATATTCGGATCGAAAAATTCGTGAGCTTGAACAAGTTTTTTTATATTTTATATATATAGTTATATATAATAAGGTCCATAAAGATAAGTAAATAATAATAATAATAATAATAATAATAATAATAATAATAATAATAATAATAATAATATATTATTATTATTTTTGTTAGTTTTAAGAAAATAATAATTTTTTTTGAAAAGTTTATAATTATAAATTTTATTTTAAGCCTAAATGAGCTTAAACTAAATCAAACTTATGCGAGCTCGAGTTTATGCAAACTTATACGAATCGGGTTTTTCTGCTTATTTATGACAAATCTTATTAAGTTCAGTTCGATAATATTCACACAAGTCTTCGTATATTCAACAAGTCGAGCTTGAACTTGCTATATTCAAATTCGACTTAGCTCGATTACATTGCTACTCAAGAAGATGTTGGCCACCTACATAGCAAGTCAGTATTGTAGACAAACAAAAAAGTTGAACCAAAAAACAAATCAAAAAAGCTTGTAGACATAACAAGTCAATATTGAATCAATATATATATATATATATATTGTAACAACAATAGCACAATTTTAATTCTACGTGTAAAACTCAAATTCACAATTAATCTATAGTTTATTACCAAGTTGATGCTGTTGAAAGCTGCATATAGAGGAAATGAGGGTTGTGCTACTGGTAATTCGACTAGGGAGGTCGAGTACTCAAGATTGTATACAGCTTTGGGCTTGAGATCTGCAACCATAACACACGTTAAACTAGCCGATGTGCCCCCGGCTAAGGCACTCTGACGCTCAAGTTAGTTCTGGTCGAAATGGGTAGATCGAATAGAGTATAGAGAATGTAAAGCTTGTAGTGTATGTGGCATTACCTTGGGCTAGGTTGGGCTTGGAGTATTTATAGCTTTCTGTAGACGTGATTGAACTCAAGTACCCTTATCAGGTGTACTGACCTTTGTCTTTACTAAGGGGTTGGGGGACATTCCATGTCCAGATACCGGTACTGTGTCATGTGGCTAAATCTCCTATTTTTCCAGATAAACAATGCCAGTGAAGGTGTGTTTCTGCCAAAGTTGTTGGCGGAGTTGTCAAAGTTGGTAGCAGCGGTTGTACCGGCCGTCACGTGTCATTAATGTGGGGGCATATAGCCTGTCAGACTAACAAACATGGCGAGGATCCGGGTCAACGCCGGAGTAGATCCTAAGGTTGATACATGTCGACCAGACACGGATATTCGAACTTCTGGAGTGGTCCTGAGGTCAATACGGGTTGATCGCAGACGCTGCCAAATAAGGTCGATACAAGTCAACCAAACAAATTAACCGTTGGACCTCTTGGACTGTCTCATTTGATGTTGGACCTATTGGATTATCCCATATCACAAGTTATAGGTATATGTGTGTGTGTATATCCACTTATCCTATATAGCCATGCTATATTTAATATTGTTGTTGCATATTTAAGGGGAATTGAGGAGGGATAGATGTACCGGTGGGACAGAGAAGTAAGTATGTAGTAATAACCAAATATCTAGTCGTGCATCGGGGTAGGAGTGGGGGGGAAGGTTTGGTGCCAATTCATGTGGAGGCGATAATTGATATATGAAGGAGCATGTGAATTTAAATATATTATATTAATTAGTTAACTAAAAAGGTGGATATGATTGACTTCAATAAAACAAGTTTGGTGACATGCATGGCCTCCATCGGACCATTGAAAGTGACTGAAAGGAAGGTGTAATAATAATGAAAAGATGAATCAAAATTTAACTAAACGTTGGACTTTTTAGTACATCTGGCAATTGTTGCACACTATTTCTCGTGTGTAAATATTTTTTGGTTTTTGAATGATATGATTATTCTAATATTTAAATGGAAGATGGAATTATGGGGAGTTGGAAGGTACCATTTTTGTAAGTGATTGTGAGAGTTGTTGGGATGATATAGTTTTTGTAAATATTTAATGGGTTTGTGGATTTCATGAAAAATACTATTTTAGTCTCATTATTAGAATATTTTTGAAATAAAATTTAAAGGATAATTTGGAATATCAACAAAATCAGTATTTGAACTACTTTATGTGTTGAATTCTCCATTTCGCCCTTTAGATAGAATTGTCTATTTTAATTGTTTAAGTAAGGTAAGGGTACTTCTAGTAAAAAATTCAAAAATAACTTCCAATTTAGACACAAAATCTCTCCTTTTTTTTTCCATAATAGTATATATGTTGTAGAGATTGAAAATACCAAAATACTACTGTACAATGAGAGTTATATTTTAATTCATAGTAGTGGGATCCGTCCATACCTTGTGTAGGTGTCGACTAAATCTATGCCATCATGAAATATATGTATATGTAAATGTCCACATATTCAAAATTTAAAGTGCGAATAAAGGCCATAATTTTTTAATTTTTTTTAATTATATAGGCCCAGCGATATGTATTTTATTTTCTAAAGTCATGTATGTGGCGCACCACCTAGAGGCATCCACATCCGAGTAGGGCGCCATTCAAACTAAACACAATATTTCATAAATAATCCTAGGGAAAAATTGCATTTTTTGCCCTAATGGATAGGACTAGGAGTTAGGAGAATTTGCATTTTAAGTTCTAAAGTAATCGAGCTCAGCATTTATAGGATAAAACTCACAAGTGTTTTGCACATTTGGGATACCGTTCAACTTTCCATTAGTTTTTGACGAAAAGTGGGGCGTGAATGTCAATCGTCTACCACTTAACTAAATTTGAAGGGAGCAACATGTGTGTTACTCACGTGTGCATGCTATGCTAAACAGGAGGGAGGGAAAATCCCCCAAAAATCCCGCCCACTTTTTTCTTCCTCATAAAAGCCTGGAAAAGGGTAACGGCCCTCATGTCTTTCTATATATCAATTCCAAAAGTCATATTCTTAACTCTAACTTCCAATGTATCATAACTCGCAATGTTTCAAACCTCTAAATCTTCATCCACCCGTTTGATTGAATGCTAGTTCTCTGCGGTAAACTAGCAACGTTGAAGATGTTTTGGACCAACAACAACCTTGGCTGTTGTTTTCGAACTTGTTCAATGACTAGAGGCAGAGACAGTGGGTTGTATGTGGTTTTTTTCATGTGGGCAGACCCACCAATGTGTCCAAGGGCTATAGTCATCATCCTAAGTTTACTGCACTATCTAAGCCCTGTGGCCAGCCAGTAAATTGCCTGTGGTGGCGATGCCAGGCACCCACAGAATGCATGCCTTAGGTGCTCGCATGGCACTTGGGGCTGGCAGCATTGGCCTTAGGTGCTCGCGGGTGCTAGCTCCCCGGGGCTCTAGGACATCCAAATGGAGTCACCTGGGCCTCTACAGTGCATGTGGTTCGTTCAAATTCACGGGTGTTATCCTTTGCATTGTCTTGCAACGCACACCAATCCTTCATTAGATGTACAATCAATCCAAGACTTGAAGAATTTTGAATAGTCTCATAGTAGGAAGGAGATTAGCAAGCCATCTTCATCATCTTATTCTAATTCTGAAGCGGGGGGTTCTTCTAATGAGTATGCGAGTATTCCTATTGTGGATACTAGCTTCGCAAAGGAGTTTACTTGAACTAAAGGATTTATGCTCCAAATAATTTCACAAATCAACATTATTGCACCACTTATATAGACAAACTATAAAACAAGAAAAAAAAAAAAAAAAAGCATGAATATTGCCACCACTCATTGAAGTATTTCATACAAAACTATAGTTAACAAGAAATTATCATTCAATGTTAAATTTCGTTAGGGTTAATTACCCAAGGGGGAGATTTGGTCTAATTACAACAAGATCCAAAAGTTTCACGAAATTATAAATACCCCCCTAAGGCGACGGTCAATTGTTAAGTTAAACGATTTTTGTGAAATAACTATACTACCATTGATTAAATATATCAGAAAACTTAATATTGCGAAATAACACCCATGAAGTTTTATGAAAATAACAAAAGTAACTTTAGGTAATAAAATTGCAAAAATACACTAAAATTATGAATAAAAAATGTAAATTATAAAATAATTAAATAATTATATATATGTATATACATATATCATACAATATCATATATATTAGTCAATAGATATATATATATATATATAATACACATATATATAGCATAAGTATACACATATACAACCATATCCCATCTCCACCCAACCCACCGCAATCCCCTTCCTCCTACCCTAGGGCCAGATCTGGCCATGGCGGCCACCATGGGAGTGGCAGCCGCCATGGTAGCACAGTAGTGGCCATCAATAGGCCGTGGTCAGCAAATAAAGGGAGGCGTGGGGGCTGGGGAAAGAAAAAGGGGCGTGGAGGTAGGGGTGGGGGTGTATTTGTATTTTTAGAATATAATATTTATTTTTATTAATTAAAATATATAATTTTTACCTATTTATTCTGAATTAATAAAGTATTTTAAATTAGATGCATTCGTTATTTAAATAATTTATTTGTTTTAGATATAATTATTTTTTTAATAATTCATTTGATTAACTTATTTCATATATGTTTATTATTTTAATATTATATAATATGTAATTCAATTAATAAATATATTTTCTATTTAATATAATTAAATCAATTAAATTCTGTATATAAATTATTTTAGATATTTTTCACTATTTAATATTTTTTTAAATTTTAGATTTTTATTATCTTTTAATTAATTAATTATTAGTATGTTAGATGTTAATTTTTTTCACTTTTTATTTTTATTAATAAATAAATTCAACTGAATTTAATTATATTATTTTAGATGTATTTTTATTTTAATATTATATAATATATAATTTAAAATTATTAAAATTATGGTTATATAAGATAATAGATTTTAATTTTATTTTTTAATATTTTACTTATTTTATTTATTAATTTATAAATAATTTCAACTTAACCTAATTATATTATTTTAATTATAACTATTATTATTATATAACTAATCATTATGTAATCTAAAATTATGAATGCTATTTTATTTAAGAGATGAATTTAATATTTCTTTTTTTAATTTTTTTACTTATTTTCTTTTTTAATTAATAAATAATTTAATTAAACTTAATTAGATTATTTAACTTAAATTTAAAGATTATTTAGTATTTGTAAAATTTTATTAATGATAAAATATATTTAAATTATTATGTGTAATTTAAATAATATTATACATCCTTGTTATATGAAATATATTACAAATAGATTCAAGAGTAATTTTGTCTTACAAATAATCATAATAGTAACTATAGGGCATTTTCAGATTTTCATGCAAAAATTGTGATGACGTCAGCATTTATTTGGACGGATGTTAATGGATTTTCAAAAATCCAAGATGGAGCAAAACCTCGGGAGGTATTTGTAATTTTATCAAACATTTGGGTTTTTGGGTAAATAGGCTAAACCTTAGGGGTATAGGTAATTAGCCCATTTCGTTAAATAGAAAATGAAAATGCGGAATTAAAGCAAGTATAAACACATTAAGTATGAGAAAATTGCAAACTGTGGTGAGTATGCCCTTTTTTTTTACTCATGTTGGAGAAGGGGCTTCAACTCATTCAAATGCCGTTGTTGGTGTTACCGGTGTGGGAATATGAGTGATCTTATCTGCTGCTTGGATCTTTCATGTGTTTGCACAAATCCCCTGTTCTCTTTGCGGGTGGATGCATTGAATGCAAGGCTTTTCAATGCAAGAGAATGGCCTGCTAGTCTTTACTTACACAAAAGAATAAGATGGATAGAATGGGAAAAATAGGCAAAATAGCATCTAAAAATGGGGAAAGACTTCCTCACTTGACTTCAAGTTGGGGAAGGCAAGGCAATTCTTCCACTAGTGGGACATGCCCAGAAAGAGTGAAAAGAGTAGAGGAAGTGAAAGACCTTGACTTAAAAGATTATCCTTCTGAACCCTTCGAAAAGAAGTGGATTGGTGCACGTCTTCTTATAAAATAGATTTTCTTTCTCGATTAAACTCATTTTCTTACTCGAGATATCTGAGATCGCCCTGTCAACTAATAACAACATATATATGAAGGCAGGGGATAAATTTTTCTAAAATGTGAAATTGTAACATGACAACTGATACAACGATATTAGACACCCACAAAATCGGCAAAATCAGTTCGTCAACCAAAATTTGGGAAGCACTAAACATTGAACATGCAGCAAAACATGTCATTCTTGCCAGTGTTATCATAACAGTAGTTGAACGATGCTACAAGCTGCGCTATTTTGGCTCCACGGTGTAGGTTTTCGATAATGCCCCATTTAACCCACCCCGATCCCTTGCTCAGCTTCTAACTAGAATGACTTTCACCTTTCTTTTCAAATCGTAATAAAGTGATTATAAGATGACAATAGAAAATAACTATAGATGTTAATTCAGCTCAAACAATTCTGTAACAATTTTCAGCCATTGTGTATAACATTTGCTAGTTATGCTTGAGCAGGATTCATTGTTTGGTGGTGTATTCGAGTGAACCAGAAATGAGAATTATCACATTAGGGGCAACCCAACGTTTTTTTTTTCACCAGACTGTCATCAACAAAACATATACTATAAAGAAGGATGTGAGCCTTGATCCCAGATATTGGGAGAAGTACATAGAGGTCCTTCGTAGTTTAGCAAATTGAACATGGAGCCAGTTTTTACTTAACATGATCCAAGTTTCATAGAAAAGAGGGATACAACCTTAACAACTTTTGGTGGACATGAATGGTGGAACTAAGTGTTATTGTTGACCTCACAACAATAGCTTTCTTTACATTTACATGATTTTATCATCATTCTCGATTCAAAACAACAAAGGAGTCATAGATCTGCGACACAATATGAAGCAACAAAGCCAGCCGAATATCAAACACAGAATTATGGTCAGAAACCATTACCCCAGCGCTCAACATGGAAAATGACACCAAGGCAATTGATAAATTGGTTCATAATACCCAACAAACATAGAAGTCGATGGGCATCAACCCTTCCCAAGAGTGTTACATAATTGATCAAAGCATATAAAAGTCGTATGCAAAGCCTCATAAACTCCACTGCCTGGTGGTGATTTAATTGATGAACCGGAAAGCTACAAATCAACATCTAAATTAGAGGAATTGCCGAAGAAAATCTTTGATCTCATCAATATATGGAGATCTTGTCGGAATTATATGACCAAGATCATGCTCAATTATCACTGAACAGCCATTTTGGAACAAGGAAGCAAGATGTTTGCTGGCTTGGCAGTCTATCTGTCTGTCTTTACCCTCTCTGCCGCCGAAAATATGAAGTGACGGACAGCTGATAGATCCCTCAGTGTACTCTCCCATATTAACAGCAAAGCCGGAGCACAAAATAACAAATCTGAAATCTATGTCACCCTTGAGCTTCTCCTTTTGTGCGCTAACTGAAGCAGCCATTGCAGCTCCTTGTGAGAATCCCAGGATCCCATCAAAAGGCCCTGCTTCAGAGAATACGGCCTTCAAATGTTCAATGGACTTTTCAAATCCCTCTGTTTGCTGCTGGTACTGCAGGCAGTGGAATGGAATTTTTGCCATCCTACACTCAGCATCAGGCCTTCCAGCATAATCTGCATCAACCAGCCAAGCGAACTTTCTGTTGCAGTGGTTGGGGGGCAGACATTGCAGTGCCGAGGTAGATCTGACATTGTGATTTTGATCAGCCAGAGGAGGCTGGTAAATGAAAGGTAATTCATGTGGTGCGTCAACAAAAACAAAATCGGCAATGTTCTTGAGTTTCTTGGCTAATGATGCTGTTCTTCCTTTGAAACTGGATGCGTTCTGCCGGAAGCCATGGAAGCATAGAATTCGCAATTTTCTAATTGACTTGGTCACAGCTGTATGTTGTCCTGCATTAATGCAGCCATTTTCTTACTATTTGCATTGGTAGCAACTTTGTGATGTGAATGGGACCGAAAGCAGGTATAACATGAGCAAATTGAACAATGCTAAGAATACAGACCTTACCTTCACTCCAAGATGAAAGAGATAAATCTGTGGCTTGATCCATGTTGAAACTATGATCACGGGATACTGGTTCCAATACTTCTGGCATGCCATCCATGGAGGATATTGATGGAACAGGCTTGCCATTTTTCTGGCACAATTCACAAACATAGGAAGAATTCTTTTCCTGACAAAATTAGATGCAAAAGATTAATTAGACTTACTGACAAGCAAAACTTTTGAGTGTAGAATCTTCTAATCGGCATGAAGGAAACAGTGTACAGTAACAGCAACTAATTACTTGATTGAAAATCCTTAAATTATTCACTAAATACTCATTGGGCATCTAAGGATTCAAGTATTGTGAGAACATACCTGACAACTATCACAGATCAACACAAGCATCCTGCAGTGAGTACATCGGCAGCGTGAAGTATAATCATCAAATGAAGCACCACAGAGAAGGCAAGTACCCAAGATATTTGTGTCTAAGCTCCCAACTGAAACCCTAAAATAAAAAAAATAGGACATTAGAAAGTTACTAGCATTAATGTATTCAGAGACACCAATCCTTTCCCTAAAGCAGGTAAAAGTTATTGAACACTGTAAAAACAGCAAAGTTAGTTTCTTTTACCAAAGACACAAAATTAACTATAAGCTTCTGTCAGAGTTTTGCAGGAGCAAACAAAAATAGAGATGTCAGAGATTGTGTAGGAACAACCCTGAAATAGAGAGAACTTATTTGACGTGGAAACTAACTTTAAGCTGAAGTAAGGACATAACAAAGAAAAGTTCATAATACTACACAGAAGTTGACCAACCAGATTACCATGCAAATCAAGCATCAAAATTTAGGATGCGGTTTTTTCACAATCATTGGAAACAAGTCAAATGAAGGGAATAGAGAGAAGTATATAAAACATACCGATGGTCAAAAACAAAATTCTTTCCTTTGAAAAAGCCCCCATCTGGAAATTGTTCCATATATCTTTGAATTCCACCGTATAACTGAAAAACAGCAATACTATGAACAACACCATTATTGTAACATGGAGACAGGAAACTTCCCACCCCCTCAGGGCACCTTTCTTTACTTAATTGACCAGAGCAATGCTGGTATGCTACCAGCAGGTCAAGCTTCGATATGATTTATGAAACATGGCATGCAAAAGCTCATGCACAACACTAAATCTTCCTTAAGATGCCATATAATGTAAATATGTTATCAGCAATAGAAAGATGACTCGCAATAGGTCCAGGAGGCTAAATGTGTTCTAGCAAGTGAAGAAGACCTTTGAAGTCTATAAAGGTTCATTAGAGCCAAATAAACTGAATCAATTGCATTCTAATTTAACATTTGAGTATGGTCGTTCACTTTGACTATGGGGAAAAGGAAATTTAAGGTGCCAATGCATCAAGAACGAAGAAACACCCTTTCATACAGACAAGATTGAACATGTAACGGATCAGATGCATATCTCTAAAGCCAAAAAGTTGCTTTGATATGTATATTTTAAAGGCACAATTACACACCTCCTGATGCACATAGACCCACCTCCTTTGACATTTATTATCATCTTGCATATAGCTCCAACCATTTGTTATCCAGTTGGGATCATTATTTGGTACAAGTGACAAGTTTTAACCCCATGAAGTTTGTCCATACATACACAAATTCCTTTGGTACATCACTATTAGAAGTTAACTTGAATTTTTTAGGTTTGATAGTGAAAATTTGTTTGCAAACAAGGAAAAAGGAAGACCAAAACCTATATTTAAATATAAGCATATTGTCATGGACATCTGAATTTGGTTTGCAGATTCAACTTGATTTGTGGTTTAAACTGTCGTTAAATTTTTATATATTTGATTAGGATAAATCACGTGGGATCCAATTGTGAAATGAAAATTTTAAAGGGATGTAACCGTAAAGTGACAAACCTTAGGGAAGGTAACTATGATTTGCACAGGCCCCAAAGGAGGTTTTTTTAAATTTTTAACAAAGGGCAAAAAATTCATTTCGGAAAACATTAGGATTTTCCAATGGTGTTCTAATTTATGAACTGTGAGTGGGTCTATCAGTATTTAGATGAAAACTCAGGGGATGTTTATGTAACTATTTATCCCTATATTTAAAATTGTTAGTGGCTTCTCAAAAGCAGCAGTTCCTTCTCTTATTCCTCTGGTGCTTGAAGTTGAAAGCTTCTATTCAAGGAATTGATGATCAATTTAAGAAGAAATTATTTATCAGAAAGTAATAAGTGAATAGCACAAGAATCAAGGTGAATTCATCCAATTCCAAGCTCGCTGCTTCTTGGTTGCAATTCAATTTGTTTTAAGTGATGGTCACATTCAGAGAAGTCAATGCAAAACAAAAAGAATCGCCCATATATTAGTGAGACATTTCTCAATGCTCAGAGAAAATCACCTGAAAAACATTTTCAAAACCAGCACCTTTAGATCTGATATAGGCTGATGCCATCTCACATCTAATTCCTCCTGTACAGTACCTTTGAATGACAATAAATGAATGACAATCCGTAAAAAAATATCTGCCTTATGTAAATGGAGGATGATGAATTAGCTGAAGAAGAAATTGCATAGCATACAAGATTGCAAAGCAGCGTAGAAGAAATAGTCCATAACCACAGAAGTCAGATCACAATACCCAGATACGAATCATAAGCTAACAATATAGCAAGTGAAGAAAACGCAAGGGAAAGAATGAAATAAAATTCAATTCCACAAGTTCTTGCCACCACATGGCCACAAAAAAGGTTTTTCCATCAACTCAAGTAAGAGATAAACAAGGATATAAGGATTTACAACCAAGAAAATTGATAGATTGCAGTGGCCAAATGTCACAAAAAATATTACCAAAGTACCAGACTACCAGCATCATTCAGAACAAAAGGTAGACACAGAATTCTTAACCATTTCACAATCAAATGATCAGCAGTTAAGCATATTACTTAGTGCAAGCCGCAAAACAATCACTTGTTTTGCTTCTCAACTGCACCGCATTACAACAGTGTCATGGTATCAAGGCATACAAAGATTTCACGTCTACCAAGCAGTTAAAAAAATGACACATGTTTTCTCAATTAAAAGCTCTAGTAGCAAATGGAAGCAGACAAGAAATGTCACCAAGAAATTTAGGGCCCATTTTGTTTCATTTTCAAACCCCATTTTCACATTTTCTCCTATTTGAAAATTGAAATACATTACTTTTTACATATTTTTACTCAACATATTTTCATTTGTATTCTCAAAACACATTCCCCAGTAATGTATATATTTTCTCTTTATAACCTATATATATCTTCTTTCTCTATTATCATTATTATTATCTCTCCACCTATAACTTACTAAATCCAACATAATTATTACTTTTTTGACAATCTATCCAAATACAAACTCATTGTTTTCAACTCATTTTCCCTAACTAACTTTTCAAATTTTGAAAATGATGAAAATGAAAAATGGAAATGAAAATAAAACCAAATGGGCCATTAAAAACTAAAAGCCAAGGCTGCAGTTGAGCTCAGCTGGAGTCAAAAACAACAAAGCATATATCCTGCTTCAGCATAGACACTCACATAAGGATATTGTTCCCTTGCAGTTTCTCAGAATTGTTGTCGATCCAGGAGGGCAGGTCACTGTACTGTCTGATTTCTGGATCGAAAGTTTTGACAGCTGGAGTATCAAACTTCCCTATTCTTGTCTCATACAAGTTCCTCGCATCTAACAGTATCAGTTTTTTTTCAGAACTGGAGCTTTTCACTTGACATTTTCCTGCAAAGATAACAAAAAAATCCAATATTATAAAGCTCACGAAAGATATTTTTGTAGTTTATCATCCAGCATAACATGAATGGGTTAGCCAAGGCACCCTCATCATTACCTCAGGCATATGACTTGGATTCAATTTAATCCCTTAGGGCCAAAAACCAAGCAACTGAATATTGCATAATTCCAGAAAGATTGAAAGAACTTGCAATAAGATGGGAAAGGGAAATGAAATTGATGAAGCAAAAGAAGAGTAAATACCAGCATTCTCAAGGACAGAATGAAATTCAGCTGCAGACAGATGCTTCCCAGCATTTGAAATCTCTGGATTCAACAGGGGATGAGAACTTAAAGTAACCAATTCCTATGGAAAGTATGACAACCTGTTTCAGTTTGAATGTGAGGCAAATAAAGCAGATGATTTCTGCAAATCTCAACACTTTAAAACATAAGATAAAAAAGAGAACTTTCTGTGATATAGAAAACGAAAAGACTAACCAGTTGACTTTCAAAAGTTATAGTGGGGATGACAGACACCACAGAGCACACAGCACACACACACACACACACGCTCATGGCTCACCCCTATATAGAACCTCAGAACCCCCCTGCACCCCCACCCCACCCCCCAAAAAAATAAATCTGTTAACAGTTGCATAAATGTGAATGTAGTGCATAACTTTACCCTAAACAGTATTACGTTTACCCTTTCATGGTCTCCTAGTTGCATATGCCTTGGAAGTACTCCAAAAATTTAACCAGTTGTGGTAATACTAATTGATTTTACGGTGAGTTTTGACAAAGCACTTTTACTTTACTAACTACAGGAATATCCTTCTCTTTCTCTTTTCTTTTTCCTTTATTTCACTTCACATGGAAATTTCTGCATAAAGTTCCTTTCTTATCCTTCCATCACAAGTTTCTCCAGTTGCCATGCCCCCTTGGGCTCTTTCACATGATACCCTTATAAAATACACAAACACAATGGCACACGGCATGGCTATTATAATACCTGATAGGCATAAATACACACTGTAATATTTTGTTTTCAAACAGTCTCAGATCTATTCTATGCTGCGTAGGGGATGTCCGTCATGTTAACACAGGGTTCAATTGCCTACTGATTTCTGAACCAGTGCCTGGTTCAGAAATTATTGGTACTACCACTGACACTGGTTCAGAAATTATTGGTACTACCACTGACATCTTACATTTAGGTTCACTTCTCCAAACTACAGTTGGCTTAGTTCCATCAATTCCCCAAGCACTGTATCTAATGACTCATTTGAATATGTCCACACTACCTCAAACCATTTCCCCTCAATGTTTAAATGATAGGTGCTATTCTTTTGTTGCATTTTCACTATGTGAACTTAATAATTCACATTGATTTTGTTTCTTAGTAACTTGTCTGGAGGCAATCTGCAGTCCTATAAATATAACAGGAATTCCATATCAATAAAAGATCTTCGATGCACCCTTCAACTTAATTCAAAGAACATTAATCTTTTGCACGATGTTCAGTATCCACTTCTATAGGATAGTGAAGGCTTAAGAATACTTTTAGATATTCTTAGATTTCTGATCTCCAGTTCACTCTGCTGGACCTTTCAATTGACCAAAGATTATACCAGTTATGCTCAGTCTTACTCCAACTAATTTCAGATCTTCATTTATAAACACTGAGCACATCCTCATCCACCAAGACAACATCATACCCATAGTTGTCAAGAGCGCAACGCGCAACGACGTGCAAAGGTCCCTTGGAGCTATAGAGCGCAGCACAATGCAGAGAACGCGCTTTATTGAAATGAAGCACATAATAAATACACATATAAATACATATATTAATATATACCTAAAATACCAATATATTTCACCTATTGTGAAGGATAAACAACTAAAAAGTTCATTTCAATACTTTCCTTAAAAGAAAAAAACCCCACCTATCACCAAAGGAGAAGGAGAAGAAAAGGAAAAGACAAGTATAAGAAAGTCACAGAAAAAAGGAAAAAAAAGGTGTACAAAGTCCAACATCCTGGGAGAAGATGATAAAAGGACACAAGGAAACAAAGATAAAGGGAAAAAGAAAAGAAAGGAAAAAAAAGGATAGGAGAAGAGGATGAAAGAAGCGTTCCATTGGAGAAGAAGATGGAAGGAAGAAAACAAGAATTGAAGATAACAGAAAAAGAAAAAGCAATGAAAAGTGGAAGAAAAGGAACAAACATAACCTAGGGTTGATCGGTCCAATGGAGAGAAAGAAGATGGGGCCTGGGGTTGCTTGTTCCTTGCTACTTGAGCTGGTTGACCGTGTTCTAGCTGCGGGAACAGAAGGAAATGCAGCGCCGTTAGGTGGGTTGTTTTGGGCTTTTGTTAATTGACAGAAATTCATGCCTTAAATGCATTTTTTTTTTGGCAATTTAACCCACAATTCCCCTGTAGCGAGAAAGGTGCTATAGTGCGCAACTGCGCAATAGCTTACATAGCGCACTACAGTAAACTTTGCTGCACATAGCGATGCGAAGTGCACCCTGTGCACTTCGTAACGCTACACGCTATAGCGTACTATATTTGCGCTATTGACAACAAGGATCATACCAGAAGAGCCTGACTTAGAACCTCAACTTATATACACTTAGTTTTTGGTCCATGACAAATTCAAACAAATAAGACTCAATATTAACCCTTATGCAGCATTACATTAGTTGAAACTAATTAGACTCTCCTTCAATAACTTGTTGAGGTCATGCTACATAAGACATGCTTAATCATGTTGACATGCCCAATCTTGTCTACTATTTCATCTAAAAGTTATCATGAAATAATATAACCAACCTCGACTACTTTTAATCTAAAATTTAAGACAACAGCATCTAAAGGAATTCCAAACGAACACAAACCATATAAAGATCCTTGTTGCTTCTCGGCGAAGCTCCATTCTTTTTCTTAATAAGCAAATCATCAACCTCCCAAGTAAGCAAGCATGACTCATATAATCCTCAAAACCATAACTCAAGCCTAGTCAACTCTCTTGATTATTATCTTAGTTGATATAATAAGAAGTGCGATCCTAGATATTACCCTCATTCTTAAAAAAGGGAGTTATACTATACTCTTGACAATAGTTCTTTAGGTTTCCAGTTGAAAAATTTTAAATTTAGATCATTTTATGGTCTTAAAGAATAATCCTGAAAATTTTGTATGCTTTTAAGCCCAAAATTGCCCCTCAGCCTACTGTTTAAAAAATTATACGGATGCTGCCTGTGTATTTGGTGTCAAGAAAAATTGTAGCACAATCAATACTGAATGAGCTTCAGCTGGAATCTAGATATTTAAAAATTAAAAATAAAACTTATAATTGAATATGTAGGCAATCAATTCAATCAAGCTGAGCTTTAAAACAATTTCAAATGCATATCAGACAAAATAATAAAATTTCTTTCCAGCTTATTGTCCATGATTAACAAATAACTCATTCATTAAACAAAATATTCATTTTTCGTATCTCTATCCAAAATTCTGGTATAGAATTCCAGAAGCTTTTAAAATAACAAAGTTTACCGAGCCAACCTCATAATTCATCAACAATTAAAAAAGAAGAGAAAAGGAAAGGAAAGGGGAAAAAAAAAAAAAAGAAGCAAGCTGGCAAACCAAGTTCAATACAACCTTGACTATCCGGATAGAGAGAGAAGTGAATCCACATTCTTTTGCGACCTGATCATTCAATGGCTCAAAGCAAGAAGCGAGCTTGAAATCCGTCCCTTCAAACAAAGCATTAGATTTCACTTCCTCAATGTGTTCTTCCAATGCCCTCAATCTCCCGCCAATCTACACATCAAAAGATGTTGATGTTTCTTGGAGAAAACTAAAATAAAAAAAGGCAACTGAACGTAAGCTATCTCGAAAAATCGGAAATAAATGGAAAACAAAGAATACGGTGACGTTGACGCCGTGAGAGGAGAGGCGGACGCGGCCGAGGAGGGAGAGGGAAGTGCAATTTGAATGGTAGAAGTCGAAGAGGTTTTGGAGGTCAGGAATGGCAGTGTACTTGTAGTACAATAATACACCGTAGTCTTTTTCTTCTTCATTATCCATTTGCAGATTGATGTCGTGGTCCGCCATAGCTGTGGGGAGCTTTTCTATGAGTATGAGGTACAAAACCCTAGAAACCGGAAACGGGAGGAGAAGGAGGCAGCCTTTTTTCTGCTGCTCCTTTTATTTTTTATTTGTTTCGTCAGAACGTGCGCTTCTTTAAAAAATGAGAGGGCTGAGCGAAGCAGCAGACATGTGAAGGATGTTCTGAAAAATGTTGAAATTCATAAATTAATATTTGATAGTGCATAAATTCTACACTTTGTTTGCCTACGTTTTCGCGGAACGCGCCCAAAAATGTCATCAATTTTTAGGGGTTAATTTTATTATTTTAATCCTCAAAAAATCTTTTTCTTTCATTCAAATAATTATTTGCCTTTTTATTTTGCATTCTTCCACAAAATCTGTTAATTGACGAACTCTCTCTACTCTCTCTAGATAAATAAAGGACATAAACATTTACATAATAAATTATAAAAATTGTACATATATCATCAAATACAAATTATTTACATAGAAAAAAAGATCTAAATAAAAAATATATATTATTTACTAATAAATAAAAATATATAAAAAATCCAGATAATATAACAAATTATGTTATAAAAAAATATAATAAGATGTCTATGAAATATATGTATAATAAAAATAAAACAAATAAATGTAGAAAAAATATAATAAAAAATATATTTATAATAAAAATATATGTAATAATATTATTTATTTTATATATAATTAAAATATAGGTATATAATATAAGTACATATATATTAAAAAAATCATTTTAAATAAAAAAGATTTCAGATTATAAATTGAATAGAATAAAAAAAATATAATACAATGTATGATAAAAAATATAATAAAAATATACTATATAAAATCAATATATATTACTATTTTATAAATAATAAATATATATTCCATATCACATCCAATCATTATATATACATATATATCCAATATATTTTATTATTATCTTTAAAATTAAAAAAATCAATTCAAATTTATTTTTACCCCAAAACACAAACATAAAAGCATTAATTTGATATTTATAGTATAAAATGCCTCCTACAAAACATAACCAAATATATCAAAACTCCTCAAACTCCTGTTTTTACTATTCTTAAAAATATAACCAAACATCAATCACATTCTCCAACCTTTATTTCACATTCTCCTATAATTACTTCATTATTCATTCTTCCAAAATACACAATAAACACATAATAAAATCAAATATGAAACATATCCAAACACTAGGTTAGTTATTTTATTGTCTAACATTGAAAAAATAGTGAAAGCTACTTTCAAAGTAGGAACCACTCCCTACTTTGTTTTTCTTAATCTACACTTTCCATACAAATTTCGATTAATTGGCTAAAAATCTCCAAACCTAAGTTTTGTAAGTGTTCAGTCCCCCACTTGAAAAAATTTAGTCTTAACTTTCCAATCTCAGTTTTCATTTTGAAATCACTCTCCACTACCTGTCAAATTACCGAAATGACCTTCACTTGAACAAAAAATTGCAAAAACACCTAGTGACCCCCTCTGCCGCTACTATGAATGAAGTCATGCCAATGCTTACACAATTTCTCTCCCTTTTTTTTTTAAAGTCAGTAGCATCATTTGATACTATGGACTAAAGCAATTTTCCTTCCATTTCTGTCATGGACTATAGCAATTGTTCACTATGATTGCAAGGTGAAGCATTCTCGTCTGGTATTTGAGTTTGGAAGCCGTGTTTTCCTCTTTTTCTCATCTTTCATTGGTTTTGTTTCATTTCACATGCTTCCATCAAATTATAGAAGTTATTTTTCTGTTAAAATGCTAGGTCTATAAGTATATTTGTGATATATTCATAAAATATACCTAAAACTTGTGTTTATATATGCATTCGAGATGAAAATGTACTTGAGCTCATATTTTTTCTATGTAAAGGTAGTATTTTGTATACTAAAATCAATAGTATTTAGAAACCATAATATTTTGTTGTTGAAACTTGATTTAGTCTAATTAATACTTAATTTTTGTTTAATTGTTATGAAAGTTGTTTTAAGTTAAACAATACCTTAATTTTGTAATGATTGAGTTGGTTTACAATATAATTAATATAGGATATGTTGGCAGCTCAATTTTTAAGGCTTATATTCAAAATATGATTTGTTTGAAACGTTTATAGCATGTTCAACTATTTGCTATTGTTCATGAAGAAAAACATAGCATTAATTTATTAAGTAGTGTCTCCGTGTATATCTAGTATAAAAGTACTCTATTTTAGTATTTTTTTGTTTGCATTTTTAGTATGAAACCCTTAAATATAAGTATATATGGAGGTGGTTAAAATATTTATTTACATGATTTCTGTATTTGCAATAATGGAATTAGAAGCATATAGTCATTGTTCCCCCGCAAATTTTTATACTACAATGAAGGAGTTGAAACCTAAAATTGGGTTTTGACACAGACAAGCCCTTAAAGAACCCCATTCCATATATTTTACAATATGCCACAATTGAACTATTGTAGTTTTGGTAGAGTGCAAGCAATCATTAGATAATTCATGTATGAATAACTTCAATTTGTCTTTGATGAAGACATTGAAGTTCCTTTTTAGGGTCCAGAGTTTTGTTTAGTATTGGGGTTGTCTCATGTGGGGCAACCTGTTGAGGTTGATCTAAAGATGAACTCAGATATTGTTGATCACTTGTTTTCAAAAAAAATTTGGAATGTTAACCATGTACAATTATTTAAAAGGTTACAAGAATTTGTGGATAAATATAGTGATAAAGATATTGAAGATTTTGTTAGCTTGTATATACTTTTTGTTTTTAATTGTATTTTGTTTACAATGAGCAACTGTTGCATTTTCGTTTTGTCATCCCTTGTGTTGATGATCTATCTTCTATTGAGTTGTATACATAGAGAGAGCTGCATTCAGTTTTATAGTTCAAGGATTGAGAAATCATGTGGGAGGCAATACGAAAGAGGTGCAAAGGAAGAAATATTTTAATAGCTATACATTTAGTCTTTTGGTGAGTATCTTTGAAGCTTTAAATTATAAAATTGTTGTCATTTAATGTAAATAACATCATTTTTTTACTTTATGAATGATAGGGTTGGCTACATAAACACATTCCTTTTTTGGGAAAACCAAAATGCTTGCGTGCATGCCCACGGTTCTTTTGGTGGGTTGACAGCAAGATTCCCAAGAAAATGGTTGATGTCAAGAAAGCTTTGTAGCAAATTAAAAGGTAAAAGGTAAAACGTAAAAGTTTATTGTTTATGTTTAGAATAATTCTCTATGAGTTTGACATTTGAAAGAAATGTGTAAATTCCTGTTGTAACATATCATGCCTATCTATCCCTTTCCAGAGGAGGAAAAACTTATCGTTGAAATGCAAGTAATTATTTAGGTGCAATGATTACTACTTAAAGTTTACTTTATTATTACATTAATAATTTTGTGCTCTTTGCACAGGTTCCTATTATGTCAAGCTATAATGTTTTGAGTTTTGAAACTCAATTGAAGTAGAAAAATGAAGAAGTGGAACTGTTGAAGCACATAATTGAAATTTTGGAGAGAAAGAAAATGTAGGCGATGAGGAAAGGATGGCTAAAGAGGAGAAAGAGAATGAAGATGAAAAAGATGAAGAAGAGGACATTGATGAAAATGTTGTTGCTATTGGTTCTCAAGATAGTTATGAGAAACCACACTTGGAGCCTGTTGTTAATAAGTTTAAGACTTCGGGTGGTGGTGATGATGGTCATGATGGTCATGATGGTGATTGTGTTGGTGATACTGATACTGATGCAGATGCTAATGTTGAGGGAGATAAAGAAAAGGAAGATGATATTTCACACAAAGAAAAAAACAAGAAGAAGCATGATCATATCTCTTCTATTGTTCAAGGTATGATAATAAGAGATGATTGAAAGAAAAAGAGAAAAGATGAAAATTTTATCACACCATCCCACTCCACACCATTAAAGAGAACCAAGGTTGGTGCTCATAGTCGCCATGGCAGAGATAGGAAAGCCTCAAGGAAAAAGGTTGTAGAGGTAAGCCAAGGTACAACTAATAATATTGATGATGTTGAAGAAGTGACTCAACATACCAAAAATGAGTAGACTGATGCTAAAGAAATGAGTTTAAATGCTCTGGTGTATAATGTTTAGTACTTGATTTCATTGTAAAAATACCAAAAGTATGAGCAAAAAGTACTGTAAATTGGTTTTTGAATACTGAAATTATTGAGAATGAATTGTGCCTCCTATTTTTATTTTAAAGCAAACTATATATATCCTATAGGATGCTATCGTTGTGTATAGAGATGTTGTTGTTGAAGATTTTGAAACTCATCTAAGTGAATTTTGATCGAGAAAAGATTCTAGAGGGCACAATGATATTCCTAACAAACAATAAAATATTATTGATTTGTTTTTATCTCAACCCAATTTGGAGTAATAATTCTCTTATACTTAGGTGAATAGACATTAAAAATTTTAAGGTTCTCTTCACTAATAATGTCAACTTGTTTTGTAGTGTCATTGTTTGGGATAAACATGACCACTTTATAAGAAGAGATATTTTGTGTGATTTGTTATTTGGAAAGGAATTGACAGGTGATATGATTAATTGCTACTTGAAGATACTCATTAGTAGTTTTTCCAATGCATTTTGTGGACATGGAATGTGGTGTATGTCTACCATTGTGTAGGTAAATAATTTTTAAAATATTCAGCATTGTACATGGTAAATGACTACTGATACCAATACAATTTTTAGACTGCAATATTGAATAAATTAAAGACGCTGAACAAGAAACATATAATACAGCCACAACAATATCCAATATTTCTTGGGAAAATGAATGTTACCTCATGAAAGATGCTTGAGCAGCTAAATATGGATGTCCTAACTAGGTGCCAGATTGTTATCTTTCCAATTGTGTATAAGTTCCATTAGTTCCTATTAATTTTTGATGCAACCATAAAGAAGTTTACATAGATAAACTCTGCTTGGTCCCCTATGTCAAAAGCGATAGCAAAAGTTTATGTAAATTCTTTATCTTTTAAAATTATTCATATAAACAAGTACACAACATATAATATATTATGTTATCGTTATGCTTTGCAGGATAATTTTATAGTAGGATACCTCAAACATTCATTAGGGTATGATGCTGAAAAAGGGGACCGCCAATATGGCTACTACCGTCAACAAGTTAGCGATGTCGACTGTAGAGTTTATTGTTATCTTTAGGCTAAATGCTATGTAAGGAACCAAAAATATTTTTGAAATTATGCAAAATTATGTTCCATTGATGCATGTCAAGCACATATAGCTACTACGCTTTTAGGACATAAGCATAACTTGTTGTATTCTCATACAAAGTTTTAGTATTGATCTCCAATAATGCAGTAATTCTCTTTGTATTCTCAGTATACTTAACTAAATATGAAGTATTATTTATGTGATTGTTGGTATGAGTTGGAGTATGGATGAGAATAATGTGCTTAGATATGTTAGTACATAAAAGGAGAGGGAGGGGGGAATATGTGTGTTGTTGGTATAAGTTACAGTATGGATGAGAACGATGTGGTCAGATATGTTAGTAAACAAGTGGAGTTCATAAACAAAAGGCAAAATTTGTTAGTATAGAATACTTTACCCTAAGTACACAACATATACAAACTAAGTACATAAACCTGTCCCCAAGTACATAAGTGCTGAAACTGAATACGTTTTTCTAAATTTTCAATATCATTCTCACTGCATGAGGGAACATTCTCCATTCTACCTAATATGCCCATTTCATGATCATCATACCACGAACTATAATCGTAAGGACTCATTTGGTGATAATAGGTTTGGTAGGTGGGAGGGGGTGTCGGACTGATTTATTTATCTTATGCATAAGGGCTTTATACTAAGAAAATGACACCACAAGTGGTAGGATGTGGGTCTTTATGTTCCCAACCATTTCAACATGTACTATCACAATTACCTATTCAACAAGTCATGCATTTGAAGTTATAAGGTCACCAATGTGTAGTTCCATGTGTCGATTGAGATTAAAATTGGCCTTTAAAAAAAGTAAGTATGGAATCTCTTACCATAAGTACACAACATATACAAATTGAGTACATAAATCTTGTCCCCAAGTACGTAAGTGCCAAAATTGGGTACTTTTTTCTAGATTTTTGGTATCATTCTTAATGCATGAGGGAATGTTCTCCATTCTGCCTAATTTGCCCATTTCATGATCACCAAACCACGAAGCATGATCAAAATGTTCTATTAGGTTGCTCCATACATTGAATTGATGTTAAAATTGTTTTTTGAAAAAGTAAGTACAGAAGCCTTGATTGTAAGTACATAACATGCACAGTTTCAGTACATAAATAAATGTCTAAAGTACATGAGTACCTAAAATGAGTATTTTTTCCACATATCCAATATCATTTTTAATAAAAAATGGTATTTTTATCCGTATTTAAGGTATCCAATAGATTTGATAATGTATCTAAAAAACATGATAATTATATTACATATAGTATCAAACACTTAAACACATAGTATGTTCTATTAGGTAGCTCCACACATTGAATTAAGGTTAAAATTGTTCTTTGTTAAAAAGCAAGTACAGAAGCCTTGATTGTAAGTACACAACTAGTGCAACTTTTAGTATGTAAATGCATTTTTGTAGTATGTAAGTGCCTAAATTGGGTACTTTATTTTGAATAACTAGTATTATTGTGAATAGAAAATGGTATATATTACATTACAAAATACTAAACATTCCAATAAAAGGTCAATTAATATTATTACATAATTATCCAACTATTCTAAATATAACATGTGCTTCAAAGAAGCAAAAATTAGTAGTTGTCTTTGGTCTTTGATCACCGTGCAATCTTTTTTACATTGATTGTAACCCTTTCATGCACCCTTTTTCTGTAGATTAATAATGAATATAAAAAGATATTAGTTACGCAGTAATGACAATAAGGTATAACAAGCATACATATACAACATAATGGTAAGCAAATACATTAGTAAGGTCAAGCTATTCTAGCTAGTCATAGCTTCTTTACATGTATGATAATTATGCCCAGTTCTACCACACCGCCTATTCCTTAATGCCCAAATATCAATATGAGATAGAAGTTTTTGTATCTTTCTATAACTTGGCTAAGGTCTCACATCAGGTACATATACAGTTAGTTCTTCCTCCGCTTGGAATGTGTCAAGTCAAATGTAGGTATAGGGTTAAGTTCGAGTTTGTAAGCTTGTTGATACGTTCCAACCTAATAGTATTGTTCAGTAAAGTCATAAAGTGATAGTAACTTAGACTCAATGCATGCACAAGCATGTTTGCAAAGCATTCTATCAACTTGCCATGCTTGACATGAACAACTTCAACTCTGCAAATCCACAACATAGAATTTGTCATTATCACTGGCCTCAAAGTTCCAACCACTAGATTTCTCCACCTTTAGTGTATGAGAGGCGATATAATTTACTGCTAGCTTCTTCTCTTGCTTTGGGCATAATACTTCAATAAGCTTATTAGATTCTTTTGGTTGATCATGCATCATAACCATGATTTATTTGCATATATGATTGACCATAACTACAATGGGCATAAATCATGCTAGTTTAACCAAATTATTTCAACATTTCGCCTGATTGTTGTTATTACTCCTTATCTATCTCTAGCAAATAAAAAATTTGCCCAACATTAGGGCTTTGATTACATGATAAAGTCGCTAGTAAAAGGTATGACTCCACTATGTTGTTTATATGTCGAGTATGTTTTTACCTTGTTGGAGCATATGCAACTTTCATGAAAACAAATGCCTAATGTTTCTTGTTGTAGAGGGTGTAATTTCTCATTACCTGAAATTGAAAGTATATGATCATTAGCTTTCTTAAAATATTACATGAATATTAATTTAGATCAAAACATATTTTCAATAAAATACTAAAAAATCTCACTTGCTTTTTGAAGTTGTCTAGCAAGTGTCTCAAACAGTATGCATGATGGCTACCAGGAAATATCATTGGAATGTCTTTAAAAAGCTCAGTATGTCAATTAGAGAAAAAAGTAAACCTTCTGAACCCTATGTTATGGTAAGAATCTAATATGCTCCTAAACTTCAAGTAGAATCACTCCCAATTAGTATCATTGTCAGCATAAATAACTGCATAAGCTAATGTGAATAGATCATTGTTGGGATCCTTGGTGACTGCACTAAGTAAGCATCCTTTATACCTATTCTGAATATAAGTGTCATCAAAGAAAATAAGTGGTCTGCATTCACTGGGAAAGCCAATCACACAAGGTATGAAACGAATAAATAATCACTGAAATTTTAGGATCACTAGGTTAATATCATAATCCACAATACTTCTAGGATTTGTTTCCTTCATAGCTATAATACCATCTCAAGTCTCAACTTATCGAAGGATCCCTTCTCCGCCTCATGAATATCATGCATAGCTATTTGCTTACCCAACTATGCTCTATGATATGGAATTCTATGCCCAATTCTCTATGAATATCTTTCATTAGGTTGATAGGTCAGTAACAAGGCTCTCATCTCAATTTTTCTTTCACTGCATTAGCAACCTAAGTAGAATTAGCTCTAGGATATCCCCTTATCTAAAGACTACCCTCATTACATATATGTTCTAGGTTGCATTTTCAAATACCAAAGAGTTTGTCAGCTTTAGACATATATTCTCCATTTGCAATTATTATCACTACAAATTGCTACAATCTTTTTGGAATCATTTTTCTTATATATAAAGGACCATTTGGTAGCAATAGCATAGTTTTTAAGTTTAATTCTAAACTCTTCAGCATCCTTAAATGTTTGCCCATCTCTATAGATGCAATAACTCCAAACATAAATTAAATTCCTTTGTAATGATAAATTATATTGTGACTCACTTGTAGAGGGAATATCCTCCTCTATTTCATTCCTATATAGGTGATTGTTGCAAAAAAATAACATAGTCAAATACATAATAATTGTCAATAAAGTACTGCAATATCAATGTGTAAGTACCCAACTATGCAATTTCAATATTCAACGGCGACATAACTAGGTATTTAAGCAAACAGTATCATTATTTCACATAGAAAAACTAAATACTTAAATAAATAATTTACTTACTTAAATGGAGGAGATAAGTGCTGAAATGACTAAATTCAGTATTTAACAAGAATTAAGCAGTGAATAGAAAAACAAATGCAATTTTTGACATACAAGCCCTAGATATTGAAATGAACAAATAACATATTTCACATAAAAGAGCAAGGACTGATAATTATAAAATTTAACAAATTCAGGTATTGAAATGAATAGATTTAGTATTTATTATAGAAGACCTAAATACTAAAACACACATATTAAGTATTTAACATAAAAGATCACAAGTACTAAAATAAATAAATTCAATATTTAACATAGAAAATCTAAGTACTAAAACATATAAGAATTATATAAGACAATTGCATATAACTAATAATGCAAAGAGATACAAATTGGGACAATGGAAGTTTGCTAAAGAATAAATACAATACAAAACTAAAGATATGAAATTTTTCCTACTTGTATAGCTAATTTACCTTCACTGTCCACCAAGTTCACTTTTTGGGACAACCATTATATCAACTGGGTCATCTTTAAGCATAAATATAGGTAAATCATTTTGGACACATCCTTGTCAACATTCAAAGTCATGTACATTTTTTATAGATAGCAAGGTATTGGACTATATATAATTGAGCGAAAATTTCACACCATTTTTTTTCAATTAGAAATACAATCCTATTAGAGTCATGCTCTTAAAAATGGACATGATATATACCTATTGTACATACAACTCCTTAACTGTTGAATTTGACATTCTTCCCAACTACATGAGATTTTTAGGCTAAAAAAAATTAAAATAATTGCTACTCGCCAAAGATTACACTGTTGCTTTACCATGCAACAATAAAGACAAAGTAGGCTTACTTCTAGCTAGTATGTTGTAGCAAATTGCAGAAAATTAAAAAGAGAGAGAGAGAGATGGGTGTTGGATAGCAGGGTTTAGGAAATAAAGGAAAGAAAAAAACAAAACAAAACAAATACTATTAAATTAAGGCTATTTCATTCATTTTAAATAGGCAGGGAGTGAAGTCAAAATTGAAACTTCACATAGCGAGTCGAAACGAAGAAAGAAATGTGTGGGAACTAAATGCTAAAGTAAAAGTGGGTTTGGGGATTTTTAAATAAAATACCCTTCAAATTTTGAGTTTTGAGTTCAATCCGTACTTTAGTCAAAAAGACACAAATAGCCTTAAGTTACAACTAAAATCACAAAAATACCTAAGCTAATCTCTTCATACACACTCTTCAAGTTATGTCTCTCCCCACGTTTTTCCTCTCCACAATTTTCCCTTCATTCCCTAGGTTTTCTCACTACAAAACTGTAGTATCATTATTCTATTTTCTTCTTTCTAGTTTGTTCTCATTGCTTTTATTTATAATTTATCCATTTTCTACTCAATTTTTGAAGCCACATTTTGCCATTTTTGAAGACCTAAGTAAGAAGGTTTTCATTTTTACCTACATTTGAAAGAGGAAGAGGTAACTTTTGGGATTAGATTTTTATTTTTTTCTATTTTAGTTTTGAATTTTCCTCAAATTTTTCTTGTGTTTAATACTTGTTCTAATTTGATATATACTTTATTTGGTTATACTGCTTAATATTTTGTTAGTAAATACTTAATTTACCCTACATTTGAAAGTAGAAGATAATCTAGGATTCATAAATTAAAACCATAATAGGGCAAAATTTAACTAGTCATCCCCATCCCAAGGATCTGTCAACATGCCTTAAATTAAGATTTAAAGGCTGGGAAATTACCTTTGGAAAAGGAATCAAAGGAATGAAGAAAATCTTCCAATGGACACCTCTAAATCAAGATCAACAAGCTTCTTTTCCTCAATCCAATTTCTCCACACCAAAGCCTCCAAAAATCAACAACTTTTGCACACAATATCACCTTCAATACATCCACTCAATGCCAAAAATGAGGAATAAAATAGCTTCTAAAATCACCTAATGAAGCTCCAAAATTCAGCCACAAGAAAGGTTCAATTATCAATCCTAAGCTTCCCAAGCGTGAAGTCTCTAATATGTAGTCCACATGCCGAGAAAGGTCTCTCAATCCATATACTCTTTACTAGAGAAGAGAGGAGGAAAAAGAAGATGAAGGTGGCATTTTGGGAAAAAGAGAGAGAGAGAGGAGGGAATAAAGGAGGTAGTTACTCAACACATTAGTTGGCGACCTTTTTGGAGGGAAAAAATGAAAGCATGAATCTTACCTCTATAGCTAGCCATGTGTGTATTTATCGGAAAGGATGGAAACCTTTGGGCTTCCATCACCCTTCCACACATGTGCCAACTCGCCAACTTGCTAGATTTTCATCTAGCTTGAATTTGCATTTGCAATTTAATTTCATAAATAAAAAATACCAACTTGCATAATTCAAATGAACTCTCCCATTTGATTTCCCTCCAAAATTTGAGTTCTTTATTTAATTAAATTAACTCTTTAATTTAATTCATTTAACTTACCTTCTTAAATTAATTAACTTAAGTTTTAAGTTAATTAAGCTAACTTAACCACTTAAGTTAACTTGACTAATTAAAATGTCATATGGTGCCAATTAAATTAACTCCTTAATTTAATTGGCCTAATTTAACTCTTTAAATTATTTTGATTAATTTAACACTTAAATTAATCAAGCAAAATGACCAATCAAAAATTAATCAACTTGTTTTCTCTCCTTAGGCAAAAATGCCTAGTAAGTTATTTTTTAACTCTTTAGAAAATTTCTTTGATCAAATAATTAGGTTCATCCATTTATTCAACATGGACTCACAATTTTTTGTGATGTTTTGAATACTAAAATATTCGAATTAGTTTAGACTCATTTAAACTAATAACTCTATCAATTAATCTCTATTAATTGAAGAGTACTCAATCTCCATGATCAATGTCTAGCAACAAGCCCATGCAGCCCAACTAATTAGATGAATGAATTATATCTTGATGGACCATTATAACTTACACCTACCATGTAAATATGGTTCTTCCATCTCTTATCTCTTAAAAAAAACTTAGGGTAAGATATTTTCTAGCTCCCTAATAGCGTCGATAACTCTATCTCTACATTTAATATTCGATTCCACTTTATGACCTCATCTTTAGCAAACACTCTTTTCCAAATTGTCACACTACCTTGCATAAGAATTTCCTGAAATTGATTATTATAAAATACATAAGAGATGCACTCGTCCTTTAAAACAATGAGGAAATGGATTCCAACTTGGATCTCACAAACGTCCAAATTTAAGTAGCTCATGCCTAATCTATACCTGGATAACCCGCTATGTAGTCAAGGCAAAGTTAAAGCATGAGGACTTAAACACAAGGTTACTATGTATCCTCAAGTCAAAGGACTAATTATATGTACTATCATGAGCTTTGAGAATTCTTCACTACCGACTTTCTACCACGGCAATTAGTGGATTCTCTGAGCAAGCCTTTAGTGAACTTATTCTATAATAAACATCCACTAACATCTATCCATGTCTAACATAGATTACCCAACCCTTTATAATATGTATCGTTAGTGCAAGTCTATCCAAATGTTATATGCCCCTTATCATAAGATTCTATTATTTGGAATATTTAAAATCATGACCTTTGAGACTTTTTCATGATCACCATCACATGCGCCACCAAGTCTTATAGTCTTATATGACTTAAGGGCCTCAACCAAATGCAAGTGAAGTATAAAAAAAATAACTGAATATGGCTATTTTATAAGATTTCATTTAATCAAGATTGTCTCACAATTGGAGTAGTATTTACACACCAATCCTAATTAGTTGTGGGGCACTATTCCAACAATCTCCCGCTTGTCTTATAGCTAATTCCCCATGGCCTTTAAGCCCATCTTCTCAAGATGTTATTTAAGACCTTAGGCGATATGGGTCTAGTTAGTGGATCTATTATATTCTCTTTCGAGGCTACTATCTCCACTTGGATGTCACCTCTATCAATGATCTCACAAATCAAATGATAATGCCTTAAAATGTGCTTAGATCACTGATGAGATCTTGGTTTCTTTATTTGCGCAATGACTTTATTGTTGTCATGAAAGACAACTACTGGCTTTATGATGCTAGGAACTGTATCCAACTCTTGGATGAAAGTTTTCATCCAACACCTTTTTTTACAATTTTTGAAAATGCAATATATTCTGCCTCAGTTGTAAATTTGGTTATGGTATCTTACTGGGAACTATTTCAACTCACTACATCACCATTGAGGCAAAATATAAATCCTAAGGTGGATTTAAGGTCTTCTTTATCGAATTGAAAACTAGAATCCGAAAACCTTTCAAGTTTCAATTCTCCATTGTCGTATACTAAGAACAAGTCTTTAGTTTTTCTCAAGTACTTTAGGATTACTTTTACAATTATCCAGTGATTTTCATGGGATTGGATTGAAGGTGGCTTGGAATGCTTAGAGTATGTGCTACAACCAGTTTAGTACATTGAACATCATACATTATAATTCCTATAGTGGATGCACAAGGTATATGAGACTTTTTTTCTCTCTCATATTCAATCTAAAGGTCCATAGACTTAGAAAGATGAAGGCCGCGTCCCATAGGAAACAATCCCTTCTTGAATTCTTCCATACTAAATCTCTTTAGTGTCTTGTCAATGTATGCTATTTGGGAGAGCCCTAATATCATTTTTGCTTTATCTCTATAGATCCATATTCCTAATACGTAAGATGCTTTTCCCAAATTTTTCATGAAGAATTGTGAGGATAACTATGCTTTAGTACACTATAACCTTTCCTAACGAGAAGAATTTCATTGACATAAAGCACAATAAATTGGATCGAACTCCTACTAGCCTTTTTATACACAAAAGGCTTATACACATTATTTTACAAAGCTAAATGATTTGACTGCCTTATCAAAATATATGTTCCACTTTCAAAATCCTTGTGTTTAAATGATTTGACTGTCTTATTAAAATATATGTTCCACTTTTGAAATGTTTGCTTTAGTCGATAGATAGATTTTTAGAGTTTGCAAACCTTTGCTTGCTCTTTTTAGATGTAAAACCTTGTGATTGCTCCATATTGATTTCTTTTTCAATGTTTACATTGAGAGAAATAGTCTTTACATATATTTGCTAAATTTTGTAGTCATAATAAGCAGCTATGGAAAGCATAATCCTAATGGACTTAGGCATTGCGATCGATGAAAATATTTTCTCAAAGTTAATTTTACTCTAGCCCTCAAAGTTGTAACCTCTTCATTGACCCCTAGTTTATGTTTGTAGATCCACTTGCAACCAATGGGTACTAACCCTCTAGTGGGTTTACCAAAGTTCACATTTTGTTGGAGTACATGGAATCTATTTTGAATTTCATGGCCCGAAGCCAATGACCTAAATCTCTATCTAACATAGCTTCTTCATAGGTCTTTAACTCACTATCTATTTGCCCCATCTCATAAAGGAATCTAAACCTTTTTGGTTGCCTCTTGATTTGGTCTAACCTTTTAAGAGATTATGTATTAGGTTCATGATGCTCTTTTGTTTCTATCGCTTGTGGGATAATATGATAATCTCGAATGTCATCAAATTCAACAATAATGCCTTTTCTATCCAATAGAAACTCCTTTTTCCAAAAAGGTGGTGTTCTTTGGAAAAAATGCTTTCTATTCCTAGGGATCACAGAAATAATAACCTAAGGACTCTTTTGGGTATCCCATAAACTTGCATAAAATAGACCTCATATCTACCTTATCCCAAATACTAGTTTCTTAACATATGCAAGAGATCCCCAAATTCTTAGCCAGATAAAAATAAGATGGTGTTTTACCATACCACATCTCATGTAGTGCCTTTGGTACCAACTTCAAAGGCACTAAGTTATATATTTTTCCCTCCAATACCCTTCATGGAATGAACCATGTCCAACAAGGTGCTATTTCTCCTTTTGGCTACTCCATTATTTTAGGGAGTGCCTAGTGGAGTCTATTGTGAAAGAATCCCATTCACTTTTAGATAACCTAAGAATTCGATACTTAGGTATTTCTTTTCTCAATTCAATCAAAGAGTTTTAATATTAAGTCCTGGTTGCTTTTCTATATCATTATTAAGTCCTTGTTGCTTTTCTATATCATTCATATACTCTTTGAACTTTTCAAAAGCTTCAAACTTGTACTTCATAAGATACACATGTCTGAATCAAATGTGATCATCAGTGATGATAATGAAATAAGAATAGCCTCCTCTTGCACTAACTCTTAGTGGCCCACATACATTTGTATGGATCAAATCTAAAGGACTTGTGGAATATTTCATTTGTCCTGCAAAAGAGCCTTAGCCATTTTTCCTTTTAAACAGGATTCACAAGTAAGAAGATCCTCTATCCTACTAACATTTAGTGCTTTGAGAACTTCTATCTTATTCATCTTATTCTTAGCATATATTTAAGTCTTGCATGCCAAAGATAGGCATTTTTTTATTATCTAATTTTTTATTATTATTTTGAATATGCATGAGTGATGGTTTGGAATCTAATATGTATAATCTATTATTTAAAGTACGACATGCAATTGCAGAATCTTTTTTTTATTGCATTCAATTTCCTGGCACTAATTGAAAAATCATATCTTTCAGAATCTGGGATAGGAATTAAATTGTATTCTTCACAAGAGTAGATATATAAAAGTGAAGATCTAATACAATGTAAGAGCTCCCTAAGTCTAACTTGACTACCTCTTCAAATTTAGCCACAATTTTTGTGCCATTGCCTAGGCGAAGGATCTTATCCCTATCACTAAATGTCTTTCTTCTTTCCACCTACTGTATCAAATTACAAAAGTGAGAACCACATATAGTATCAAATATCCATGAAGAAGAATTTGTGGTTAAGTGCATTTCAACAAATAACATACCTTTTTCAAAGGTTGCAAGGTACTTCTTACAATTTTGCTTCAATATCCTATTTCACCATAATCGAAACATGTGGTATCCTTTTTGTCCTCTTTCTTTTTCTTCTTAGCTTCCCTAAAGGGCTTTAATGGTTACGTCCCTTTCAAAGAAAAACATTTCTTCTTCTTACCCATATGGCCTTTATATTTGGATAAGGATGCAAACATTAAAGGCTTGTCCTTTTTCATTGTCGTCTCAATGTTTACCAACACATTAACCAATTCGTTAATTATAACCTCCTATTTTGACATGTTGAAGTTCATAGCGAATTAGTCAAATGAACTTGGTAATGATTGGAGGATCAAATCCACATAAAGGTCATTATCCATGACCATATTCAATTAAGCAAGCTTCTTAATAAGACCGATCATATTAAGGCCATGGTCATATACACTTGTACCTTCAATCATTCTTGTCCTAAAGAGAGCTCTAAATAATGTGTAATGTTCATATCTAGATTGCACCCCATACAACTCTTGTAGGTGCATATGTCTCTCAGAAGCACTTTCCATGTTTTCATGAGATTTTGGAGCTCATTGGACATTGGCGCCATCATGAGGCAACGAGTTTGGAGATCATCTTTTACCTATTTTGCGAACGCTTCATAGGCCTCATCGTTGGCATCATTACCAACGATTTCTGGTGGACTTTGAGTATGACATAAGTTCTTTTTTTGGAGTCAAGAATAATTTCAAGGTTTCTTAACTAATATTGGTTTCCAAAATAATGCTAAGTGGATTCTTTGCTATTGATTGAAATTTCAAAAATCTACAAAAGTGAAAAAGAGAATATAAGCATATGATTGAATTTTGATATTTGAAAACATGTTAATAGACTCTCAAATATGTTTTTGTCCTACTATTTTATCAAATTCCTTACCCTCTTAGGAATTTTGGAAATCACATTTCCTAGTGAGAATCAATTCAAAAGGCTTCATTTGTGAAACCATGACTCATGAGACATCCACAGATGACCCTAAGGTAAGTAACTATTACTAATTGCATCTCTATGCAACCCTTGATTTGTTTTACCTCACTTTTCGTGTATACCCATGACTCGGGCAACATCTACACTACTTGGTATTAAGTCGTACATACCAATCAATCTTTAATTATAAACACCAATATGATCATTCCACAACTTGTGAAATAATGTCATAGAGAGTTTTAAATTAAAGTGCATCAATGCCGAGGAAGTGATGATAGCTTTCCTCCTAAAAGGTGTCCCACAACTCGTGAGCCAACATTGAATTAGGGTAGTTTTGACATTACTTCCTATTGGTAGAAGGCTTAGATTAATTAAAACTCTTTTAATTTATATTCAATTTGACTTAATATTAATTTGAACTTAGACTCTTTTAAATTAAGGGTTTTTCTTACTTTGAAAGATCTCATTAATTTTATCTTCTCTTATTTAGTTTCTCTATATCTTAACCATGCATTTCATACATCAATGGAATAAAGAAAGAGTAAAAAAGTAAATATGCCTAGCATGCTCCTAGGGTGGGATGATTATGATCTTTAACCAAGTAGTCCACTTAGAGCCATAAGTGTACCACTTAGTTGATTTTAAGTGAGTTGATTAAATCCTATCTATTACATAAATGTATCCCATACATTCATACGTCTTCAAGCCTCTTTAATCCTCTTGGCCTTCTTGTCTCTTCACAACTTTTACAAGAGAAAAGAAATTGTCACTCCTATAGTTCTACTTTCATAACAATTACAAGGTAGAAAATCAAAAGGCATATAAGCCCCATTTAATTCAATCCTTTACAAAACAACTTCAAACTTAAATAAAACCAATTTAAAGGCTCTTGCTCATCCCCATTCATCATCAATTATCCATTCAACAATTAAATGACCAATAGCAAGAATTGCCATTAAATCCAATCGATTAAATGCGTTTCAAATAAATAATTAACTAGGAAGCAAAAAGAAGCATAACTATTTATACATCATATTTTTGCACCAAATTGAAGATTAACTTTAACTTGGCTTTAAAAGCAAACAAAAATATCCAATATTACTTCGAGCACTTACATAACAATTATGCATCAAATGAGGATGAAATAATGAAGTTCGATAGGTCAAAAATATCAAAATAGCAAAAAAATGGTTTCTAGGCAAACCTTGGGCAAGCTATTGCCCAACTAGTAGGCCATGCGCACATAAGGCATGCCCACTAATATGCCGGGTGGCAGCCTTGCCACATGGTTGCCATTGCAATCATTATGCACCATTTTGTGTTTTTTCCCACTCCAACCGCATAGACACATCAATAACATTATTTCATACTAATTTTAACAAATTTCTAGAATATAAACACTTTTAAATCTGGAAATTAAAGTGCTCAAAGTGCTTCAAAAATCAAGCCTAAGGAAAAATCATCATTCTCCAAAAATCTCCAATTAACTTCAATCCAATTGGATCAAAAAATAGCCAAAACACATTAAAGCTATAATTAACAGGCTGTATTATTATATAACATCGTCTAATACTAAATCAACATTTAACATCATAAGATTTGAGCCAAAACTCATGCCAAATGAATTAACACTTAAGCACATATTGATATATTTCAATCCAACACAACAAGAGCCACAAGCAATATCTCCAAACACTCAAATTCATCAATTGATTCAAGTATTTGGAGATCTAGAATCAATCTATCACATGAATCAATTCACTAAAATCTTAATTTAGGCATGAAGATGACTTTGATAGAACTTGAAAGTAGGAGATAGACTAGGATCTATAAATTAAAACCAAAATAGGGCAAAATTTAACTAGTCATCCCCATCCCAAGGATCTATCAACATGCCTTAAATTAAGATTTAAAGGCTGGAAACTTACTTTTGAAGAAGGAATCATAGGAATGAAGACAATCTTCCCATAGACATATCTAAATCAAGATCAACAAGCTTTTCTTCCTTAATCTGATTTCTCCACACCAAGGCCTCTATAAATAAGAAACTTTTGCACACAATGTCAACTCCAATACAGCCACTGAATGGCAAAAAAGGAGGAAGAAAATGGCTTCAAAAATTGCCCAATAAAGCTCCAAAATTTGGTCACTAGAAAGATTCAATCACCAATCCTAAGCTTCCCAAGCCTAAAGCCTCTAATGTATAGTCCACACACCTAAGAAGGTCTCTCATTCCACACACTCTTTGCTAGAGAAGAGAGAAGGAAGAAGATGATGAAGGTGGTGGTTTTTGGGAGGAGGGAATCAAGGAGGTAGTTGCTCAATACATAAGTTGGCTTCCTTTTTGGAGGGAAAAAAAATGAGAGCATGAATCTCACCTCAATGGTTGGCCATGTGTGTATTTATAGGAAAGGATGGTAGCCTTTAGACTTTGGAGGCTTCCGTCATACCTCCGACACATGTGCCAATTTGCCAACTTGTCAAATTCTTATCTAACTTGAATTTGCATTTGCATTTTAATTTCATAAATTAAAAATGCCAACTTGCATAATTTAAATGGACTCTCCTATTGATTTTCCTTCAAAACTTGAACTCCTTATTTAATTAAATTAACTCTTTAATTTAATTAATTTAACTTAACTCCTTAGGTTTGATTAATTAAAATGTCATATAGCACCAATTAAATTAACTTTTTAATTTAATTGGTCTAATTTAAATTCTTAAATTATTTTGATTAATTGGCCCATTTTTTAACTCTTTAGAAAATTCCTCCCATCAAAGAAGAGTTTTCTTAGGCTTTTGTGTGTAACCCATTAAGTTCATCAATTCATTAGACGTAGGCTCGTAACTCTTTGTCATATTTTGAATATTATAATATTCGAATTAGTTTAAACTCATTTAAATCAATAACTCTATTAATTAATCTCTATTAATTGGAGAGTATCCAATCTCCATGGTTGATGTCTAGCAACAAACCCATGAAGCCCCACTAAATGGATGAGTGGATTATATCTTGTTGAACCATTATAGCTTACGTCTACCATGCAAATATAGTCCTTATGTCTTGTATTTTCTAAAAGAGGCCTAGGGCAAGATATTTGTTAGCTCCCTAATAGCTCAATAACTATGTCTCTATATTCAATGTTTGATTCCACTTTATAAATTCATCTTTGAAAAATGCCCTTTTCCAAATTATCATTCTACCTTGTACAAGAATTTTTTTGAAATCATTTATTATAGAATACATAAGAGATGCACTCGTTTCTCACAATAACAAAGAAATGGATCCCATCTTAGATCTCACAAACCTCAATATTTAAGTAGCCCATGCCCAATCTAAACCCCAGATGACCTGCTGTGTGGTCAAGCAAAAGTCAAAGTATGAGAACCTAAACATAAGATCACTATGGATCCTCAAGACAAAGGACTAATTATATACACTATCATAAGCTTTGAGATTTTTTTACTACCAACTTGCCACTATGGCTATCTAGTGGATTCTTTAAGTAGGCTTTTAGTGAACTTGTTCTCTAAAAAGAACCTACTAATATGCATCCACATTTAACATAGATTGCCCATTAAATGGGGCAATCTCCAACCCCTTAGAGTATGTATCATTGGTGCAGGGCTATCCGAATCTTAGATGCCTCTTATCTTAAGATTCTATACTTGAAATATTTAAAATCATGACCTTTGAGACTTTTTTCATGATCACCATTATATGCATGACCAAGTCCTAGTCTTTTATGATTTAATGGCTCTAATCAAACACAAGTGAAGTATAAAACATGCAAGATAAAGATGGCCATTTTATAAGATATCATTCAATTAATATTATCTCACAATTAGAGTAGTATTTACACGCCAATCTGAATTAGCTATGGGGTACTATTCCAACAACATTTAGATTTTTAAAGGAAAAAAATCCTTAACTAACTAATGTTCATATTTGAAGAAGCAATCAATATTATTTTGATACTTTATTTCTGATTGGTGTCGAATCCAACAAAATTAAATTCCTACTCTAGAGGTATGATTTGTAATTAGTGCTGAGTAGGGTTGTATTCCACAGGAATTGGTAAATTTTGTTTCTTCCAAGTTTACTATATAAAATAAAGCAGAAGGGGAGATTTTATAACAACAAAAACCTAGAATCTTAAAAGCAAAATAAATCACAAATAAAATAAGAAATCAATAAAAATGGAATATAGCCTAAGGTAAAAATCTCAATTTGGTCCTCAGATCTGATTATTGATGCAAAGATTAATTCCTCTTTTCTTAAATAAACTAGTTATAGTTACCCGAACATCCTAATGACCAATCTCTCCTTACTATCTCAATAACTAAGAGAATCTCGTTAGTTATTTCATTGCCAACAAACAACCCTAAAGAAACGTTCATAGAATTTAATTTATCAACAACATTAAGAACTAGAGAGACCCCAACCCTAGCCAACAAACACACACAAGTGGGGTTCATTTAGACTAAATTATTTATCCACATAACATAAATCATGCATGTGGTCACCACACATAACTATGATAATTGCCATAAGTATTAGAACAATTAAACAATTACAAATTCAATATTCTAATTAACAGAACAATTATTTTAAGTTATCAAATTTTGGCCCTAAATTCAATAAACTTGAATAATTGTAATGAAAACGGAAGATAAATAAATACTTAAGAAATAAGAAATATGAATAAAATTATTTAGATTTCACAAATACTGAAGAACCAAAACTTCTATAACACCTTAGGCTAGAAGAAGAGTTTAACAACTCATGTATGAGAGAAAAACGCAGAAAAAGTAAAATATGCTAGTATGAAAGAATGAAAAGTTAAACTAAAACTCCTATGATACATACCCAGTTCCCTATAAATAGCCTATTAATCCTAATGCAACTAGAAAACTAATAAAAGTTCTATCAAAATAGGAAAACTCAAATGATCCTAATTAAAAAAACAAAAATTAAAATTTTCCAAATACATACAGCTGCAAAGTAGATTGAATGCTTCCAAATCAAATTTTACATAATAGTCTTGGGAAGCAAGACACACCGACACTCAAATTACTTCCTTCTTTCATTTTTGTCTCCTTGGGATTGCAATCTTTGCTCTAAATATGTCAAATGCTCAATTTTCAACTACATAAGCTTGAATCTTCAATTTGCTTCACAAAATATAAAGTAAAAGTTAAAACCCAACAATTAAGTATTTTTGTTATTTATCACAAGGGGGAAATTATCCAAATAAAAAGACAAAAATGCAACTTAACAATTTCAATTAATACATGTTTAATTTTAGTATGTATATACTTCATATAAAGCATAATGTACATTAGTTGTTTGGTTAAGTAAATTTAAAAATATTTTTAATGTTATGTCAATCAGGGGATGTTTGAATCTTGCAATTCATGTTTTGGTTGTTTTATGATGATGATTGAAAATTGCATAAATATAGTATTACTTGCATATAAATCTAGTACTAAACTATTAAGTTCTAGCATGTCGATACCCATATGCAATACTAAATTTTGAATTTTCTGTAAAACTAATGTTGCATAGGTGAGGATACTAGAAAAGAAACCATTGACACTGTAGAGGTGAGTTTGAATACTTTAAAGTTTGATATTTATTACTTGATCTCTTTGTATACATAGTGGACTTTTGTACGAGTAATACTATATAAGTTAATTCTTTAATACTAGATGTATTGATAAAGAACATTGTATGCTAATGTTTTTAATGCAAATTATATATGTTGTACAACATGGGTGTTATTGCTATTGATGGAGATATTGGTGTTGAATGTGCTTGAAAGCCTTTAATTGACTTTCAAGGGAAAATAGATTATAGAGGGTATAGCATACCCAACAGATAATAAAAGACTATTGATTCCTTTTTTTCTCAAGATAATTTGGAGTAATAATATTTACTATTGCTTTTACTTTCTATGTTAATATAATGATCACTTAACTGATAATCTTGAATTCTTTTGTAGTGTTATTGTTTAGGATGGACCAGGATATCAAATGCATATAATTGCTATGATTTTGAACTGTAAGCATTGCTTATTGTATTATGATATAATGTGAGGATGACTTGCTGTCTAATACAATATGAAGATAGCTTGTTTGTACAAGAAGGGAAAAAGATAGCTTAGTTGCTCAAGGAAAGCGTTCTTATGATTGCAAGCAATTGGGTTATGGTAGCTAGACCAAGCCTATTTTCCACCAAAAGGCAAAAACAATTTAAGGTTTATGATTTTTTTATATACTAGATTTCAATACTAGATATTGAGACTTTAGTATCTATTGTAGTATTTAACAATCATGCAAGGGCTAGATTAAGACAAATTCAACTTAATTTTTTATGTACTAAGAATGATAATGTAAATTAAGAAACGAATACTGCTTTTTTAGTTTTATGTACTTGATTTTTTAGGTTTTGTACTAAATTTGCCTTATTCTATACTTATTTGGCGTGTTTTTGTACTTGCTTTTTCTTTTATCGAATTTACCCCAATTTAACTACATTTATCGAATTTATCGAATTTACCCCAATTGGGAATACAAATGTCCACATTTAACCACTTGTGTGCTCATTCATACTAATATAAACCATTGATTAATGAGGTAAATATATCCTTTCAATACCACCATCAAAAACTAATGAACCTCTTATGACTATATCAGTTCTATAACTAATAAATCTTAGTTTAATAATTATGTAATGGTCAAATTAAAACAAATTCAACCTAATCTATTATTTACTAAGAACGATATTGTAAATCAAGAAAAAAATACCCTTTTTTCTAGTTTTTCACACTTGATTTTTCAATTTTTGTACTAAATTTGCCTCGTTCTGTACTTATTTGGCATGTTTTTGTACTTACTTTTCCTTTAGCTGAATTTACCTCAATTCGATGAGTGAAACAATACATAAGATCCTTTAATGCACTCGTTACGTACTTATCTAATGTGTTTTTATACTGGCTTTTTCTTTGGTTGAATTTACCTTAATTCAATAGGTGAAACAACACACAAGACTCTCTAATGCACTAAAATCATGTTTTCTTTAAGTAATAGTCGTAATAGTACATACCCAAATAGTTGAGAACATAAATAGACATATACAACCACTTGTGTTCTCATTCATACAAATATAAATCATTGATGAATGAGGTAAATGTATTCTTTCAACACCACCATTGAAAACCAATGAACCTCTCATGACTATATTAGTCCTAGGACTAATAAATCATGATTTAATAATCATGCAATGGTTAAATTAAGACAAATTCAATTTGATTTCTTATGTACTAAGAATGATACTATAAATAGAGAAAAAGTACAATTTGTTTTAGTTTTTTGTACTTGATTTTTCAAGTTTTGTACCTAATTCACCTTGTTTTGTACTTATTGGTGTGTTTTTGTACCGACTTTTTCTTTGGTTGAATTTATCCCAATTCGATAGGTAAACCAACACATAAGATTTTCTAATGCACTAAAATCATGTTTTCTTCAAGTAATGGCCATGATAGTACATTCTCAAATAGTTGGGAACACAAATAGCCACATCAACCACTTATGTCTATCATACTAGTATAAACAATTGATGAATGAGATAAATGTATCCTTTTGACACTACCATCGAAAACTAATGGGCCTTTTATGATTATATTAGCCATAATAAATCATGATTTAATAATAATGTAATGGCCAAATTAAGATAAATTCAACTTCATCTCTTATGTACTAAGAATGATACTATAAATTGAGAAAAAAATACCATTTTTTTTTTGTTTTTGTAGTTGATTTTTCTAGTTTTTTACATAATTCTACTTATTCTATACTTGTTTGGTATGTTTTCGTACTTGCCATTTCTTTTGTCAAATTTACCTCAATTCGATGAGTAAAACAACACATAAGACCCTTTGATACACTAAAATCATTTTTTTTCAAGTAATGATTGTGATAGTACGTGTGCTAACGGTTTGAAACACAAATAGTTACATCCAACTACTTATATTTTCATTCATACTAGTATAAACCATTGATGAATGAGGTAAATGTATCCTATCAAGACCAGAATTGGAAACTAATGAACCTCTCAAGACTATATCAGTCAAGGACTAATAAATGATGATTTAATATTCATGCAATGATCAAATTAAGATAAATTCAACTTAATCTCTTATGTACTAAACATAGTACTGTAAATGGAGAATAAAATACCCCTTTTGTTTCTATAATTGACTTTTCAATTTTTGTATTTAATTCGCCTCGTTCTATACTTATTTTGTATGTTTTGTACTTTATTTTTTCTTTGATTGAATTATTTTATACTTGCTTTTTCTTTAGTCAAATTTACCTTAATTCGATGGGTGAAGCAACACATAAGATCTCTAATACACTAAAATCATATTTTTTTTCAAGTAATAGTCATCATAGTATGTGCTCAAATAGTTGGGAACACAAATAACCACATCCCACCACTTGTATTCTCATTCATTCTAATATAAACCATTTATGAATGAGGTAAATGTATCCTCACGACACCATCATGGAGAAATTAATAAATCTCTAATGACTATATCAGTCTTGGGACTAATAAATCATGATTTATTAATCATGCAATGGCCAAAATTAAGATCCATTCAACTTAATCTCATATATACTAAGAATGATATTATAAATTGAGAAAAAGTACATTTTTTGGTTTTCTATACTTGAATTTTCAAATTCTGCACTTAATTCGCCTAATTCTATACTTATTAAACATGTATTTGTACTTGATTTTTCTTTTGGGTGAATTTACCTCAATTTGATGGGTGAAACAACACAAAAAACCCTATAATACCTTAAAATCATGTTTTCTTCATGTAATAATTGTGATAGTACGTGTGCTAATAGTTGGGAGCACAAATAACCACATCCAATCACTTATATTCTCGTTCATACTAATATAAACTATTGATGATGACGTAAATATATCCTTTCGACACTACCATCGAAAACTAATGAATCTCTCTTGACTATATCAGTCCTAGAACTAATAAATCATGATTTAATAATTAGCTAAATTAAGAAAAATTCAACTTAATCTCTTATGTGCTAAGAATGATGCACTAAATAGAGAAAAAAGTACCTCTTTTGGTTTTCGTACTTGACTTTTCAAGTATTGTACTTAATTCACCTTATTCTGTACTTATTTGGTAAGTTTTGCACTTGCTTTTTCTTTGGTTGAACTATTTTGTACTTGCTTTTTCTTTGGTTGAATTTACCTCAGTTCAATGGCTGAAACAACACATAAGACCTCCGACACACTAAAATCATGTTTTCTTCAAGTAATGGTTATGATAGTGCAAGTACAAATAGTTGGGAATAAAAATAGCATCATCCCACCATTTGTATTCTTATTCATACTCGTATGAACCATTTATGAATGAAGTAAATGTATCCTTGCAACACCATCATAGAGAAATTAATGAATCTCTTGTGATTATATCAGTCTTGGGACTAATCAATCATGGTTTATTAATCATGCAATTGCCAAATTGAGAAAAAGTCCTTTTTTTGGTTTTTTTTACTTGAATTTTCAAGTATTATACTTAATTCGTCTTATTCTGTACCTATTTTGCATTTTTTTGTACTTTCTTTTCTTTTAGGTGAATTTACCTTAATTTGACAAGTGAAACAACACATAAGACCCTTTGATACACTAAAATCATATTTTTTCAAGTAATGATCATGATAGTACATGTGCTAATGGTTTGAAACACAAACACCTACACCAACCATTTTCATTGTCATTCATACTAGCATAAATCATCGGTGAATGAGGTAAATGTATCCTATCGACAACACCTTAGGAAACTAATGAACCTCTCATGACTATATTAGTCATAGGATTGCTAAATCATGATTTAATAATCATGTAATTACTATATTAAGACATTTTCAACTTATGTACTAAAAATGGTATTGTAAATGGAGAAAAAAGTACCACTTTTTGTTTTTGTAATTGACTTTTCAAGTTTTGTATTTAATTCGCCTCATTTGGTACTTATTTGGTATGTTTTGTACTTTATTTTTCTTTGGTCAAATTGTTCTGCACTTGCTTTTTCTTTGGTCAAATTTACCTCAATTCGATGGATGTAAGAAAACATAAGACCTCTAACACACTAAAATCATGTTTTCTTCAAGTAATGGTCATGACAATACATGCATAAATAGTTGGGAGCACAAACAACCACATCCCACCACTTTTATTCTCATTCATACCAATATAAACCATTTATGATTGAGATAAATATATCCTTGCGACACCATCATGGAGAAATTAACGAATCTCTCATGGCTATATCAGTCCTCAGATTAATAAATCATGATTTATTAATCATGCAATGGCCAAATTACGATCCATTCAACTTAATCTCATATATACCAAGAATGATACTATAAATTGAGAAAAAGTACCATTTTTGGTTTCTTGTACTTGATTTTTCAAGTTTTGTATTTAATTCACCTCATTCTATACTTATTTAGCCTGTTTTTGTACTTGATTTGTCCTTTGGGTGAGTTTACCTTAATTCAATGGGTGAAACAACACATAAAACCCTATAAGGCACTAAAATCATGTTTTCTTCATGTGATGATTCTGATAGTACATGTGCTAATGGTTTGAAACAAAAATAGCCACATCCAACCACTTGTATTCTCATTTGTACTAATATAAACTATTGATGAATGAGGTAAACTTATCTTTTCAACACCATCACAAAAAACTAATGAATCTCTCATGACTATATCATTTCTAGGACTAATAAATCATGATTTAATAATCATGCAATGACTAAATTAAGACAAATTCAACTTAATCTCTTATGTGCTAAGAATGATATTGTAAATGGAGAAAAAAGTGCCCTATATTGTTTTTGTACTTGACATTTCAAGTTATGTACTTAATCCATCTCATTTTGTATTTATTTGGTATATTTTGTATTTTTTTTCTTTGGTTGAATTGTTTTGTACTTGCTTTTTCTTTGGTCGAATTTACCTCAATTCGATGGATGAAACAATACATAATACCTCCAATGAACTAAAATCTTTTTTTCTTCAAGTAATGGTTGTGATAGTACATGCATAAATAGTTAGGAACACAAATAGCCACATCCCACCACTTATATTCTCATTTATACTGGTATAAACCACTTATGAATGAGCTAAATGTATCCTTGAGATAGCATCATGGAGAAATTATTGAATCTCTCATAGCTATATTAGTCCTGGAACTAATAAATCATGATTTATTAATCATGCAATGGCTAAATTAAGATCAATTCAACTAAATCTCATATATACTAAGAATGATATTATAAATTGAGAAAAAAATACCTTTTTCAGTTATTTTGTCTAATTTACCTCGATTCGAGCACATAAAACTCTATAATGCACTAAAATAATGTTTTTTTCAAGTAATGATCATGATAGTATATATGTAAATAGTTGGGAGCATAAATAGCCACATCCCACCACTTGTGTTGTTATTCAAACTAATATAAACTAGTAATGAATATGGTAAATGTATCCTTTTGACACCACCATCGAAAATCAATGAATCTCTCATAACTATATCAGTCCTAGTACTAATAAATCATTATTGGTTTTTGTCTTGATTTTTCAAGTTTTGCACTTAATTTGCCTCATTCTGACTTATTTAGTGTGTTTTTGTACTTGAATTTTCTTTCGGTTGAATTTACCTCAATTTGAGCACATAAAACCCTATAATGCACTAAAATCATATTTTCTTCAAGTAATGATCATGATAATAAATCCGTAAATAGTTGGGAGCACAAATAGCCAAAGTCGACTACTTGCATTGTTATTCATACTAATATAAACTATTAACGAATAAGGTAAATGTATCTTTTTGACACTACCATTGAAAACTAATGAATCTCTCATAACTATATCAGCCTTAGTATTAATAAATCATGATTTTTTTTTGTACTTACTTTGCCTCATTCTATACTTATTTTGCATGTTTTTATACTTGATTTGTCTTTTGGGTGAATTTAACTCAATTCGATGGGTGAAACAACACATAAAATCCTATAATGTACCAAAATCATGTTTTCTTCATGTGATGATTCTGATAGTATGTTCGCTAATAGTTGGGAGCACAAATAGTCACACCTAACCACTTGTGTTCTTATTCATACTAATACAAACTATTGATAAATGAGGTAAATGTATCCTTTCAATACCATCACCAAAAACTAATGAATCTCTCGTGACTATATCTATCGTAAGACTAATAAATCATGATTTAATAATCATGCAATGACCAAATTAAGACAAATTCAACTTAATCACTTATGTGCTAAGAATGATACTGTAAATGGAGAAACAAGTGCCCCATATTGTTTTTATACTTGACTTTTCAAGTTTTGTACTTAATTCACCTTGTTTAGGGTTTATCTGGTATGTTTTATACTTTCTTCTTCTTTGGTCGAACTATTTTGTACTTGTTTTTTCTTTGGTCAAATCTGTCTCAATTCGATGAGTGAAACAACATATAAGACATCTAATACACTAAAATCATGTTTTCTTCAAGTAATTATTGTGATAGTACATGCGCAAATAGTTGGGAACACAAATAGCCTTACATCCAAGCACTTGTATTCTCATTCATACTAGTATAAACCATTTATAGATTAAGTAAATTAACCTTGCGACACCATCATGGAGAAATTAATGAATCTCTAATAACTATATCAGTTATAGGACTAATAAATCATGATTTATTAATCATGCAATGGCCAAATTAAGATCAATTCAACTTAATCTCATATATACTAAGAATGATATTATAAATTGAGGAAAAGTTCCTTTTTTGGTTTCTTGTTCTTGATTTTTCAAGTTTTGTACTTAATAGGCTTCATTCTGTACTTATTTAGCTTGTTTGTATACTTAACTTTCTTTTAGGTGAATTTACTTCAATTCGATGAGTAAAACAACACATAAAACTCTCTGATACACTAAAATTATATTTTTTCAAGTAATGGTCATAATAGTACATGTGTTAATGGTTTGAAACAAAATAGCCACATTCAACTACTTATATTTTCATTCATACTAGTATAAACCATTGATGAATGAGGCAACTGTATCCTATCAACACCACCATCGAAAACTAATGAACCTCTCATGACTATATCAGTCATTAGACTAATAAATCATGATTGAATAATCCTGCAATGGCTAGATTAAGACAAATTCAACTTAGTCTCTTATATAGTAAGAATGATACTATAAATCGAGAAAAAGATATCCTTTTTTTTGTTTTTTGTACTTGATTTTTCAAGTTTTGTACTTAATTCATCTTGTCCTATACTTATTTGATGTGTTTTCGTACTTTCTTTTCCTTTGAATGAATTTACCTCAATTCAATAGATGAAACAATATATAAGGTCACCTAATATGTCTTCGTCAAGTAATGATTGTGATAGTACATGTACCAATAGTTTGGAACATAAATTACCGCATCAAATCACTTGTGTTTTTACTCATACTAGCATAAACCATTGATGAATGAGGTAAATGTATTCTTTCCACACCACCATTGAAATTTAATTAACCTCTCATGATTATATCAGTCTTATATGTTGTTTCACCCAACCCATCAAATTGGTAAATTCAACTAAAGAAAAAAAGAGTATAAAGACACTCAAAAGATGTACTTGATTATTAAAATTTAGTATATTATATTCACATTTAAGTACTAGATACTACAAACAATGTATTATCTTTCTATATTGAAGTATTGAATTTGATAAACAAGGTATTGCTTTCCTAAAATATGATATAGTTTTAAATACATTTGAAATTATATTAAATTTAGCTATTTAAGTCATTGTTCACCATCATGAAATAACTTTTTAGTCCTAGGATAAATATAGTTATGAGACCTTATTTGTGCTATAACATTGATATCAAAATGATATGCTAACCACCTATAGTGATGTTGTACACTAATTTGAAAGGAAAACATAAGTGGTACTGTGTCGCAGTATTAAAATACTTTGTTGCTTTACTATTTTTTTAAGATGAAATATCTTTTTCCAGCAATCAAGTATAACACTAAATAAATGAAGTATTTATTTTGCTTCAATGAGTTACTCTCTTTTGATTTACAATATCAGTTTTATACATTTTAAACATCATCCGATTTATGTATTTTAGACCTTGTTATTTGGTATAGCTATTAAAATCTATTTTTACAATAATATTGATGACCAAATGAGACGTTTTACCATCAATTTTAGTGCTTTACACTTAATGATTGTGTTTCTAACCATTTGAACATATGTTTATCCCAATCATTAATTGAAGAATACATGATTTTATTGTTTTTAAATGGTCTTATATGTTGTTTCACAAATAAATTGAGGCAAATTAGCCATATGACTAGTAAGCATAAAATCATTCCAATGCAATATTAGATGTTGAAGATGAGGTATTTATCTTTTGAAGTAAGGTATTCACATACAAAAATGAAGTATTAGTTTGTTGAAATGAGGTATTATATTTCTATTCTACAATATCAATTTTATATATTTTAAATATTGCTCAATTTATACTTCCCTTTCCTAAGTGCCGTGACTTGGTTTGTTAGGTTGGAATTTACTTAGGTCATTCAACAAGTAGGTAAAAAGATACTCTTATGCGGTGTTGCTTATGTAAAAAAAGTACAATTTTTCAATTTTTAAGTACACATGTACAAAAATCAAGTATTTAAATGCAAATTTTAAGTACTTTTATTTAACAATTGAGTATCAAATAATTAAAGTCAGTTGTATTCTAGTATTACTTTACAAATTGAAATTAAAGAAGCAATTCATCTAACCCAAGCACACAAGGAATAACACTTAAAACATAATTCAACAAATGATCCATTGAAAAAATTGTAGCAACATTCGTATTACGTCCATCAAAAATCTGAAAACAACATAATTGTGAGAAATTATCTATACAAGCCTATGATCTATCAAAATAACTTTTTTCCAAGTAGTTACTTCTTGAAAATCTCACAATTCCACTAAAAAGATACCATTTTTCTAGAGCAACCCCAAAGTTTAAGACTTTACATGCAATAACAACTCATAGAAATATTTACACAAATTATAAATAAAAGATCTAAAATCATAGAAAGCTAAGAAGACACACACAAAAACAATAAATAGCAAGAAGAAAAAAATGTAAAGAAAAGATTTCAATAGATGAAGGAAACATAGGGTTACCTCATGCAATTACTCAGATATTGCTTGTTTTTCCACACCAATTTTTTAAGTTGGAAATACAACTCCATGAAGCTTATGTTTTTGCAAATTGACATAATATAAAGGTCGTCATTGTACATTCAACTCTTAAACAATTAAATTTGAGGTTTTTCTCCACTACCCAATATTTTTAAGCTAAAAAATATAAAAAGTGAATACTGCTATTAACAAAGGAAAGACTAAAATGTTGTTTTACCATATGAAAATCGAAAGAAATTATGCTTGCTTTTAGTTAATATATAATCGATGATGGCAGAAAAGAGAAGGAGGGGAAGCCATTATGTTTCAGTGAGAATTATAAAGAAGAGAAGAGAGAGAGAGAGAGAGATGAGCAGACTTTATCTAAAAATAAAAAAATAACTAAAATGAGGGCATTTTCATCATTTTAGGTGGTGGGAAGTGAACTTGAAAGACAAAATTGATATGGGGAGTTCAAAATAAGATAGTTGTGAATGGGGACTAAACCTAAAGTGCAAGTTGAATTTGGTACTTTTTAATAAGATGCCCAAATTCAAAATGCCTTTAGGTCAAAAATGTATTTGAAATATCTCCCAATTTTTAAACAAACTAAAATTTTTTAAAACTTGATGTTTAGAGAGTTAGGAAAAACCCATTTTCATTTTCATTATGTTATTACTTTTAATAAACTTTACCTCATAGTTATTGTAATTATTAATTATATTCCTCTTTTGAAATTATATTTTCTTGCACTACAACCAACACCTTTAGTGATTGGATAGCCTCCTTTTATTTTAAAGATAGAATGAATTGTAACAATAATACTCGACAATATTGTTATTTTATTTTTCTTATGATGCATCAAATTTTGTTTCACATTGAACAATTAAGAGTTTTAATGTAGTTTATAAACTACTTCAAATTTCTCACTTATTAAAGTACTTTTTTCTTGAGGACAAAACTACTACCAAAAGTGTCTACAAAACAATACCTCGAGAAGTTTGACCTGTCATGTCTAGCAACAAATTCGGGTATCACCAAATAGCATCATCAATTGGAGCAACTATCATATGTCTATTTTCAAACCTCAATAGGGAGTTTGTAACTAGACGTGGTAATTTCTGACATAACATAATAATATGATATGAACTGAAACAATATTATTGACTTTTAGTTAGGAATTATTGGTTTAAATTGATATGAGGTGATATGATAAGCAACTTGAAAATTTTTGAGTGAATTCAGGTTGCATTTAAGATCACGCGATTTAAGAACTTGAACCCAAATTCAAATGAAAAAGAAAAAGAATAAAAATACATTTTTGTAACTTTATGTCAAGCTAGGGCTCTCAATTTCTACTTTCTATTTCAATTTAATTTCATTCCATATTTTCATTTTCAAACCAAAGAACCCATTGCCAGTACTAGCCCATGCTCCTTGATTCACTCTTAATATGCTGACCACGAGCCACTCTAAAAATTATCAAGGTTATTAGCCAATGTTTGACGCCATCACAATTTAATGTCCACTACTTTTACCATCACCTAAACCCATCGTTTGTAGCAAAACAGCCATTTTTATCTCTTCATCTAACTCATTTGTTGCTCTCCTCATCTCTCACTCTTTATCACTAATTGTAGCAAGTAGTTTCAACATTGTTGAGGTTAATATAGAGAATCTTGATTCTTAGTCTTGATATGAAGAATTTGGTAAGTCTTTCCAATTACTTAGGTTTTTTGCAATTTTTTTTCATAAAATATAAAGTGATTTGATTTTAACCTTTTCAAGCTACTTAGATTCATTTCTTTTTTGTTTTAGAGATCTTCAATGTTGATAAGCAAAATTTGAACTTTAAAGAATTTATATTGCAATAGTTGTGATTTGTAGCTAGAATTTGGAATAGGGTTGCTTTGGTTATAAGGTATTTAGTTGATATTGATTTTAAACAATGAATAGTTTGATTTAATTCTGAATAATTCAAACTTATTTTGATTTGCAATGTAGTAAGCGGTTCACTATTTTGATTGACTATTTTGCAGTTTAGTAAATTGTACATAGAATCTTTTTTTAATTTAAACTACTTTAGGATTAATGTGCTTTTGGTTTTAGTTCAATAAAGTGATTAGAATAGTTTATAATTTGAAATGTTTTGGTGAACTAAGAAAGAACAGATTCATGGTTACATTTACAAGATATGGGTTGAGTTGTGGGTTGATTTCATATTAGTAGGTTGGCACAAAAAATTTTCTATTTAGTTAGAATTGGACCTTATCCTATTGAGTTTGGGTTAAGCCCACAACCCCCCTTTTTTGTCTCTCAACTTGGAGTGTGGTTGACTGCTTGCCATGGATGGCTAGTTAAAGCTATAGAAATTTATTAACATTCACAAAAATAGCAATAATTAAATAATTTGCTTTGATAGTTTATTAATTGAATTCCTTGTTAGCATAATTTATAAATTGCTTTAATCATTGATTAATTCAATTTAAATTCAATCCATACCAAAATTGAGAATAAGTTAAAACAAAATGAAGATTAGCTCATATTTTCAACAAGAAATTAATTTTGAAATTGCAAATATGAGGGGCTTGATGATATGATCATTTCAGTCCACAAGGTTAAAATAGTAAAAGAACCAAAACAAAGGCCACCAGATTAAAGAGACTAACTAAATAAAAGGGCTAGAGAGGTCAAATCAATTAAGCTCAACAATAAGGGAATCAAAAACCCTAATGGGCTCAAGCCCATTAGGAAATGAACTATAAATACTAAACATCGACAAGAATGGGAAACAAGAGGAAAATTATTTAGCAATAAATCATGAAACTTTGAGAATATTCGAAAGGTGAAATCTCTCTCTACACATGTTCAAGAGAAAACAAACCGAGCACCTTGTTGTCTAATGAAAAGGACACTGCTCCAATTCCATGCAACATCAAATATAAAAATTGAAAACTTTTAATCAAATTTGAAGAATCCAATTTAAAAAAAGGAAAGTTTGAAAAAATATTTGAATTTGAAAGAAATATTTAATTTCCATTAAAAATAATTCACAAAACACACCTGAATTTGGTACCATGAACTAAAAATTCTTAAGTAGAACCAAACATAAAACTTTTTGAAAGAAGAAAGAACAAAACATGAGAAGAGTTGCTACGATTGGAAAAAAATTTAAATAAGTCATCTCATGGTGTGAGAGGGGTATGATGGTAAGAGAATGCGCATTAGTAGTGGATTTACTTGGAAGTATATGATTATATATTTGTTTATGAAATTGTTGGGAGTTGTAGATTGTTTTAAGGTTACAAATCATATTTTGGTGTATTTTTTGTATAAACTAGCAATTGTGAGTATGTAGAGCCTTCTATTTTTATAGTATAAATAATCAATTTAGGATATAAAATAGATCAAAGTTTGCTAAAACATCCCACAAAAAGTATTTTAATACATAAAAACTTTAAAATAGACATAGATTATAGTAGAGATAATTTGATTGTCCAAAACAAATGAGTTAAAGAAAAGATTAAGGTTATGTTTACTTATATTTTGTCTATGATTGTGATATGTATTTTGGGAGAATAAATTTTGGGAGTGGTGTTGGGGAATATGAAAGTTGTATTAAAAAATGTGATGGATTTTTGTTTATATTTTGAGAAATAGTTAGAATATTATTTTGGGGAGTTTTTTTTTGTTTTGTTTTGTTTTTAATATTTTGAGGGAAACAATTTTATCATAGTGATTAAATTAATACTTTTTTGTTGGATTTTTGAGGTGAAAATTAAATTGATTAATTTTTTTAATTGTTAGGATAAGACTAAAATATATATGATACATACATATGTGATGATTGGATATGATTGTGATGTAAATTTATAATGATTGGTTGAATAATTATGTAGTTTATTATATTTTATTTTTAGATATATATTAAATATAGTTGATTAATTAGTTGGTTTATTTTATATTTATGGTAAATTAGTTGGTAGATAGTGGATTTAAAAAAAACTGTAGAATAAAATAGTCATCTTTTTGTTGCAAAATTTTCTTAAGAAAAGGAAGGGAAAAGATTGACAAATAATCACATATACGTTTGCTTGACTAGGAATTTTTGTACAAGAAATCAAACATAAATAAAAAATCTTAAGTACTTAACATATGCTATGGTGCCAACATGATGGGACATAATTATACAATAGGAGTAAAATAAATTCAAGCTGATAAGAAAATCTTCATAGTCAATATCATAGCAAAAACACATATGATTTCATAGTGAACATATGCATAATCTCACACAGTGCATTAAGGAATGTTGTCCCAAACTTAAGACACATAGCACTGCATACCAACTATAAGAACTAATGGAAGTGCAACCTAGAACATTATTCTAGATCGTAATGATAACTAAAAGATATGGTTGTGATAAACAAGAGTCAACATTGTTTGCAATATAAAATACATAACCCGAACATCATGGTTGCAGGGAGCAGGCAGAGGGGGATCATTATGATTACTGTAGATGATCAAACCTCTTCAAAGTCCTTGAAGACAATGGGGTCTGTTGGGGCATCCCCTCTTGACTCATCATTAGATAGGTAGGCTGCATATCTATGTGTAAAAATATAGTGTAGCTAGATATATAGAGGCTATCCGAACATACAAAAGTAGCACTGTCGGATGGCTTTCTGTACAAGGTACATAAATTTTGTTTATAGTGTACAATATGCCATATGTTTATATATATTGCTACAAAAAATTTCAGCAAGTTTACTTATAGTGCCAATATGCTCCCAATACTGCGCATTGACACACACCACATTTGAGTATGGATTATGATGCACCTAAGGAGTAGTCATGTAGTCGAGGAATGTGTTGTAGCATAATGAAGCTGCTAAACCTTGGTTTTAACTTTGTCAACTATCCTTTGCCTCTTGAACAATCTGGAAAGATGGCATGCATTGTGGGCACACATTTCTATAAGAACTTCCGTAATAGATAGGTCTTTGGTGCTAATAATAGTCATCAACATATTAAGTAAGATAGACTTCTCCTCACTGCTCCAGCTAGGATCACAAAATATGCAATTGGAAGACTCATTATAAATTTATGGCATCCGATGGGATATCTTCTCAAAACATAAATGAAACATCAAACAAAGATAGTCTAAACATCAACTAAAGTATAAGAAGTCCAACACAATAAAAAGTCTTCAGTACTTCACATCAAGTACAACAAAAATATAGGACAAAAATTATGTAAGAGAAATAAAATAAAATCAAGGTAGTGTAGGTGGTTACTGTGTTGTCTGAGTAATACTAACTTGGCTTGTGCCTAGTGAGCTAAGTTATCTTAATAGTCTCATGCCAATGCAACGTACAATCTCAGCCCACTACGATATAGGCCTAATCCCCACCTTTTATTAATATTGCCCTTAGAGCCAATCAACACATTTGCAGTACCCCTAGTAGAATGATAATATGGAATGTCAGGCTTAGAAGATCCATGATAACATAGAGAACTACGTGTCACGCCTAAATTAGGTATGAGAATAAGGTGCTCATGCCTACCCAATAACTGACCATCATGTCTCATTAGCCTAGCGTTGGTGGTGATTGAGGCATGTTAGTGGTAAGAGTTGTCTATAGGACCCAGACAACAAATCACACCTAGTCTTTGCAAGTGCAAAGTAATGCTCAGCAAATAGGTATACTTGCACAATCAACTAAAGATAAAATTATATATGAACACAAACATTTATATTGTAGTTGAACTGAAATATGTTATTGCATCCAAGTCTCACCATAGTGAGCATTAAGTGCAAGTTAGTTAGGATGAATATATCATCGATTACTTGCTCATAAAAGACGTTCAGATGAGTGACAATTGCTTTCATAGTGTCAAAGTGCTTCCTAAGCTCATTAAATTTTCTATCATAAATTCTATTGTGAACGGAGTTGAAAGTGGCAAATTAGTTCATGCACTATCTCCAACATGCAAATCTCAGCATAGACCTCATTCATTAATGACGTAATTGTGTTGGCATCAAGAAATATATGAAGGAAATGCTTCTCGATATTGAGGCCCTAAACATTTGAAGTAGGTTCATTTGCACTATTTATCGATTGATAAGGACTCCTCCTTGTGCAATAGACATGGATGGGGTAAAAACATCCATATGTATAATTATATATGCAGCGAAAAAGACAAGGAATACAAGATAAAAAGACAAAAAGTAAATGAATAAATCCTAAATTATTATATCCACATGAACAGTATGAGTCTACACAAACTTCATACAAAAATATCTTTAATAAACAATGATAATAGGAACAGCATAAACAACAAAGTACATATACAACATCTACATAAGGGCAATGGCAACATATGGCCACTATGTTGTGGTACATGCGGTGATGTTCGATGATCAGTGTGCATAGAGCTTTGCTCATCATAGCAGGAGGCACCTATAGAGGTAACACCTGAAGAAGCACTTATAAATATACCAATGCTACATGTCTCTATGACATAGTAATGCTAAAACCTAAGTGCTTCCTATACATACTTGCATGTTGTCCATCTATTGTGTCCTCTAAGATAGAGCTCTATTGATTGATGAGGACTCCTCCTTTCACAATAGATATTGATGGGGTTAAAAACATCCATGTACATAATTATATATGCAGCAAAAAGGACAAGGAATGCAAGATAAAAGGACAAAAAGTAAATGAATAAATCCTAAATTAGTACATCTACATGCACAGTATGAGATTATATAAACTTCATATAAAAACATCTTTAATAAACAATGATAGTAGGAACAAAATAAACAACAAAGTACATATACAACATCCACATAAGGGCAATAGCAACATATGGCCACTATATTGTGGAACATGCAGTGATATGTGATGATCAGTACACATAGAGCTCTGCTCATCATGGTAAGGAGCCCTTATGGAGGCAACACCTGAAGAAGCACCTATAGATATACCAATGCTACATGTCCCTATGACGTGGCAATGCTAAAACCTCAGTGTTACTTATACATACTTGCATGTTATCCATCTAATGTGTCCTCTAAGACAGAGATCTATAGGTGGTCTGCTCTAATTGGGCGCCTAAAAAAATAGCAAAATTAGTTGGACTCTATCATGTCCATCATGAAGTGCATCAATTTGGCACTATATGCACATAGAGAGGCCTTGTATGAATATAACTATACAAGTGATAACTTATGAACATGCATTGCATAATTAGTATATGAAGTAAATTGTAAATATGACTCAAATAATAAGCAATATACTATGTATTTAAAACCATAAAGGAAACAACATTAATTTGGTAATAGACAATACAATATTCAATAAATGTTTCAACAAACATAAACAAACAAACTAATACAGATAGTCAATCCTCTCTCTCTGCCCACATCTAATCTACTAGAGCATCTCGAAATATAGCTTGTGCTTAGATATCTTGTGAACTTGGATAATGATGGTGATAAAAGGTCTCCTATTCAGACTCAAGTTCATGGTCTAAATTTGAAAAATATTATCATCTTGACTGAACTTATGGATGAAATTATGTACGGCATAGCATGCAATGATAATATCAATTTTCTTGGTGACCATGATGTTTGGCATACCTAAGAAAGAATCCAGAATCAGTTTTTTGAAATCCCAAATGTATATTCAATAGTATTCCTTAATCATGCATGGTGATGGTTGAACATCTTCCTTAGCCTATTATATGTGTTGGCACTATTGAACTGTTGAAGGTGATATAGAAACTTATAAAGTGATAAGAGACACATGTAGTTCGTGTAGCCAATGTCAATGGAGTAATACTTCTTTAAAGAATGAACAACACTTAGCATTGTACCTGTAGCAGTTAATCTGACTTATGCCTATTAGAGTTATATGATTAGATCATGAGTACTTATTCAAAATAAATATTTCACATAGTGGGGGAAAGGGAAATACTAGATCACTTTGAATTGTGTTGAGCAATACCTTTGCATCTTGGCATTGCTCTAGCATCCAGGGTACATGTAAGTAAACATCTAGTTGAAGTTTGCTATCATAAGGACATTTTGAGATACATGCTCTTTCCATGAACGATATGCATTTTACCTACAAGCAGGTAACCAGACATGAACCAATGTTCCATTGATTAACCCAATTGCATTCTATTTAACACTAATATCATGTTATGATATTAAATAAATGACATGATACTCTAATCAGTGTACTTCTACTATATCCATACCTAAAGTATGGAAAGAAGTCGAGATTCAATTAAATTTGATGTGGCACCTTATTAAAATTGAGGGGAGAGACCAACTTCGGAGTTAAAATATTAAGCACCCTAATTACACAGGGAATATGATTATTCACCATCTCCAAAGAGTATTGGAAACCTTCCATAGTATACATTTGTCTCTAATGCGCTACCACTATCTACATAAACAATGCAAGCTTCTCAATAGGCGAAACCTGATACTACTGCGTTTGCATTAAAAGCCCATGACTTGTTGATTCATAGACCAAGCACATAAATATGGGCTTCGTCATGCACAAGTTGTTGTAGAATTACTCGAGGCGACCATCCATTATCTCTCCAACTCAATCTATCCCTCATAGCATAAATGCGTTTTGTGTCATCCTATCAATATATAGATTTGGCAACATTACACTCGTCACAAAGAAGATGTCACCAACTCCATCTTATATGTCACTGTCAGGCGTGCTAGTTGATCCTTCTCTATACTTCAATTCATCATCATGCAACATCAATGAGCTCGATCTACCAGTCATCTATTTTAGAAAAACTTCATGATAAATGATCATTATTGCGGCATGGTAATAAAACACATCATACTTGGATATATAATGTTAAATGTTAAATACCAATAGAAATAGATTAAAGATAAGTTCAAACATACCAAAGGTTTATTGAACCTAAAAAGACAAGTAACAAACAAAAAGCAAAAAAAAATGAACAACTATCGATTAACGATAGATTATGGAAAGAGAGGAACTGTCTAATTGCCTAGGGACTTAACCTAGATTCTTTTCTATCTATCATCAAGTTGTATGAAAAACAATTCTCACAGTAGTACTTTAAAAAGCATTTATAGCCATTCCAAATAGATGATATGGTAGACTCTCCATATGATGTAGTGCAGTTACTCATTCAACAATTGATTCTTGGTCTTTAAGCCCAATCCTATGGACTTGGCACATATCATGCCATCATGCTTATCTGGGACTTCTAGCAATTGAGATTGGCATTCCCTACAGTAGTATTTTTTCTCTTTGTCCCCCTTCTTTCTTGAGGATCCCTTCCCATGACTACTAGCTATGTCTACAAATTCATCACGTGAAGAAATTGATCGCTTTGAACTACCAATATTATCTTTAGTCATATTATTGCTCAAGGATGAATTGTTGTCGATTGCTAGATGGGTTGGGTAGATGATCTTGGTCAGGACTCTATAGCAATATTTTTCGAGAATATTTCCATACAATAATCATAATAAGGTAGCCTATGCTCCAACAAATATGCATGGTATGGGTTTTCCTAAAAGACAATATTACCAAGCATTTAGTGAATAATCAATAGAATGATGAAAATAAAAGACCAAACACCATACCTCAATTTAGTGGGTGATGTGATTTTCATCAACCGTTACCATGTTTTGCTCATAATTCCTACCATACTCTATACCATTCACTATTAATGTATGAAGCATATGCTACGTTGATTGGAGCATATTCCATTTAGTCTTAAGCTACTTCACAGTATGCATATATGATGGATATACATCTACATTTAGCTTGTTGCAAATCTTACTCTATGTATTGTGAGAAAGCAGTGTAAAGCAGTTAACCTATTTGGAGTTCCTGGTAAGCATTCTCAATTAAAAATTTCTCATTCGCGAATGATCATCAAACATTCAATGCCCTACTAGAACCCCCTTAACTTCCATGTGAGGGCTCATACCATTGTGGATCCATCTAAGTCATTTTATCATACAATAATTCGACAATTTACATTATGCGATTAATATTTTGTATATTACTATAGAGTCACATAAATAGTTTGAAGCACCTAAACCAAAGGAATAAATTTTTAAGTTACAAATGTTGTTGGAAAGCATCCATGCTTGTAACATTTTTTTTATAAGAAAAAATTGCTAATATGACCATATACATTTATGGAGTCATTTTTTTTTTAGAATTTTTGAAAACGAGAACCTTATTAAACAATGAAAACATTTTATGTAATTATAAATTAACAACCTTCCCACTAAAATGTGTAATGTATGGCTAAAAAATGGTAATGACCAAACAATAAGCATAAAATTTTGCAAACATGATAACAAGTTTATGTGAAGAAAACTTTTTGGCCTTTTCTAGACTTCAAAATTAGTAGTTTTTTTGTGTTGGGTTCTAATCACCGTTTAAAAAATTAAAACGGACCGGCCGGTTGGACCATCAACCGATTGGTGAACTGGCCCAATTTTCTCAAAAAATTGAAAAATTGAAAAACAAATGCCATATTTTGCAAAAATTGTTCAGATTGACCAGTCAAACCGGTGAACTGTTCATGGTTCAATTTAACTAGACCAATTTTTTATTTAATTTTTAATGAAATTATTATTTTTTTTATTTTTTTGTCTAAGCACAAAGTTTAAAGGCTAAGGTACACCTCACAAATTATCTAAAAGTTAAAAAAAATCCTTACTTTAGAGTTTAGAATTAACTAACACATTCTCAACTTTAAATTTTAAACTTTAAACTTGATATATTTAAATTATTATGATCATGTATAATATGAATTGTAAAATTTGGATTGTAAAATTAGACAATATCATTTAAACTCTTTGTGTTTTATATTTTGGTATTTTATTAATTTTTAAGTAATATATATAGTATAAATATATATTTTGTAATTATAATGTCATGATTTAATTGCGGTTCAATTACAGTCCAACCAACGATTGAACTAGTGAACCGCAAATTGGTAAGTTTTTTAGTTCAATGAACAATCCAATTTTTCGAATATTGGTCCTAATTAGCACTAAGGTTTAATTAATCAAACTTTATAGATTTTTATAAAGTAAAATTAGATTTTATTAACTCAAATTATGTTCTTTTAATGATGTTTTATGAGATAAAAAAAATATGATTAGGTTTTGTAGGTTATATAACATTTACTTAAACATGGTTTTTCTAATCAGGTTTTATTTAAATATGGTTCATTTAACACTATGTATTGAATAATATGGATTAAAATATATAAACTAAACTTCATACGAGTGTTTAATAAAGCTAAAACAATTAAATATGAACTAAAATATGTGAATTTCAATGTATACAACCATTTTAAAAAAATGTGACATGAATTGAAATACATAATTATGGTAGAAATTGTAAACAACCACTAGACCCTGAATACATCTTCAACTTAAAAATTTCAACATAAATAAATTCTCAAAGTGTTGCAATACATCCTCATCCAACCTCATGAAAGGTAATACTACCAAAGGCATATAAGGAAAATGTTAGATAGACATGTACAAGGGTGACACAACCATTATTTGTGTCCCCCCTTCATTCATGCCATCTTTTATGTTTCTTTTGTTATCACTTCAAAGAATCCAAACTGATGAAATCAAATTAGATTGCAAACTACTACAACTTGTAATATGGTGAAAAAAGAACATGTATTGAAATTTGGACACAATTTTGGACAAATATGGATTGGAAAAAAAATATAATTTGGATTGGACAAATACAACCTAGACTAAAATGTTGTTTGGATAGCTTTTGGCGGACAACACACTAATTTTATGTGGATAGAAATAAACCCTCAAAGGACATACACTAACTCAACCAAGTGGACAAGACATACTTTGGAATTAAACATAATATGAACAACTCTACCAACTTTGCAAAACATTAGTAGAATCCCGAGTGATAACAGGACACATGATAACTAATAAGAATGTATAAAGTGTAACCAAGTGATACAGAGCTCCCCAATCCCCTTTCCCCTAGAAGGAATGGAACAAATAAACACATAAAAGGCTATACATATGAACCTTCGTATGATCTTACACTTACATGTTGTGTTAAATTTAACAAGCATTTAGTCAAATAAAGCACAACATGAAAATGTGTAAACACATGAATAGTCATCACAAAGACTTACTTCTCTAATTCATAGATGGAGAAACCCCAAGCACGATGCTACACTTTACTTAACGTATAAACCAACTATGTACAAACATCATATTTATAGATAATGTTAAATAAGATAGCAAGAAAGTAGCAAATCAACCAAAGGTACACAAAACATGAAAGTTCAATAGGTAAGCAGCACACCAAATGCATCATGTAAGCAAAACATGAAACTATGTTAGTAGCACATGAAAATACACAGTGAAATTAAAAGTCTTGCAGATGAACTACAGCAAGTTGAGGTGTTAGAACTTGTTGAATGAGGAGCAAAAATTTAGATTGAAGCTTAAAGATTGGTCCAATTATCAAATGAACAAGATGAAATGCGGGATGTAATTTGCAATTATAATGTAAGAGATATGAGTGTGAGTGGGAGAATGTGCAAGTAAGTAGTGTGAAGCACTTTGAGAGTGAGGTGATCTTTATAAAAAAAAAGATAGCGATATTTATAAATATGTTTGGGCTTAGGACATGCAGAAGTTAGGTGAAATAATGCAATTGAATTGTCATTTCACAATTTTTGAATGCATGTATAAAAGTATGGATAAAATAATAGAAAATTTTTCAAATAGTACTTACATTCTATCCTACACATGACAAAAGAGGTCATGGAATCAACTTATAGGAAAAGCGAGATAGCTAAAGCATGTTTTACACTACATTACTTCATAACAAGTATATGAAACTAGCAATAACACGCAAAAAAATAATGGATACAACTTTTTCTCTAGTCAAAAAGCAAGAAATAGTGGCATGCATTGGAAAAAATGGGGGACAAATCTTCAAAGCATCTCATCATTAGTGACATCAGATAGTATCCATTAAATTAGAATATAGGCAGAAATTCAACAAACTTAAGACAATCTTTAAGAAAATAGATATAATATACCAATGAATAAATACACTACAAACTCAAAAAAACTAAATTATATGGCATCATGTGAAAAATAACCAATACATCAAATAAAAGTTCAAATATGTACAATAGTGAACAAATAACTCATCATTGAAACCATAAACCCACACATAGTAAAACCCTAATCCAATTTACCAAATAAGTGCAAATATATAGATGTTGCAAACATACCACACAAATTGAATCCCTAAACCCCAAATGTAGAAGGACCATAACCTAAAGACATCAAATAAACCAAACTTTATATGATACAACACAAATACATGACAAGAAAGAAAGCTTATACCACATATCAAAAAATAACCTAATCCAAGTGCATCAAACTTTCACAAATTTATATGATATCAAAAATCCCAAACATAAATTAGAACCCTTTAACACAGATCTGGTAAAATCAGAACTCAATATGAAAGATTAGGGAAAAAGAAACTAAATATGAATATATGGATAAGAAATCGAAGAGCAAAATACAAAAAACCATACAACCCATTTCATATTGGAACAAAATAGATGATTTCCAAACATAAAGACAGCATGAAGTTTTCAATTTCACTAAAACCATTGTAAACCATCGAATCAGTCCTCATTCAATTAAGCAAAAGCAACTAGAAAAATGTAAAACACCATATTTGAGATAAACAATGACACAAACCATTAACCTCTACTATTTTTTTGTGAAAGGGAGAGGACAAAGAGACAAAGAGAGATAGCACAAGGGAGGGGGAGAGAGAAAAGTGGGGCAAAGGAGCATTGACTAAATAGGGGACAAAAACTACCTTTTCGCGGATTAAAATGAAAACCCTTGGCTGATGGGGCTTTTGGTAATAAGCTAATTGATTTTGAAGAGTACTCTAGGGATTACATATTCTATGTTTTGGCAAAAAATCAACCCACGTGTCTAGTTACATTTTGCCAAATTTGAATTTATTTTGGTAGAATGTAATAGCATAAAGTTTTTAAATTTCATAAATTAACTTCATTTAATTTTGTACAAAAAAAAGTGAATATAGCTAAAAACTTAAATAAATGTAAAACAATCTTAATGTAAGAAAAGCAAGACCAACTTCGTCTAAAATCTGGGTAAATGTTAATAGGTGGACGTTTTGGGAAAAAAAGTTCGTGGAATGAGTCTCTTACATTGAAAAATAATTTTATGAATTTTTTTAGATTCAAAACTTTGTTTTAGGATTTCTAGTAATTTCCTTAGGTTTTTCATAATATTTGAAGTTACTTTTGTAAGCTAGTGGACTTTAGGATAATTTGATAAAATTATTTCTTTCTAAAAGAGTTTTACTTCTTGAAAATTCTATATTTTCTTTTCCTTTTTGTTCAAAAACAATTAAAAAATTATTAAAGAAATAAATTTTTATGTACAATGAATATGCTTTGAAGAATTATTTCAAAATAGAAAATAACCCTAATCTTTGACCCCATTAAGCTTTTGTAGTCAATGAACAACCAAGTTAAGGTTTCATTCTAGTCTTCAATCACAATCTTATGACAAATGAAAGAAATTAATGAACGCCCACATCTTGTAAGTGAAGCTTTTATTTGTCATCTCTTTTTTCTCTCTGCACAAGTTAAAGATCAATAATAATGATGTTTGAAGTAGGACTTGGTAAGTTTATGCCCAATCAAGTCTGGGCAAGCTAACACAAACTTGTTATTTTGAAGGTTTATTATTGATGGGTATGCTTACCAAACAAAAATAATTTTCTTGTGTATTTTCATTTTTTAAGTCATGATTATATGGTGTTTCTTGGTTTGGGATTATTAATCTTTTTGCCCAAATGATTATATTTTAAATTAGATTTTTGCGTTTATTTATGAGAAAACTATTGATGTTTATTTCAAAGATATTCTTTTTTAGATTCATTTATGATTATATGTTTTGGACTACGCTAAAAATTGATATGTAAACAAGTACATCTTGAGTTAATAGTTAACAACTATTCTTGAGTTACATCCGAAAATAGAGAAATGTATCAAAATCTTTGTTGCATTTTTCTGTAGGGCCTCAGAAAATTCCTTGTTTGTGTGAATATCTTGACTTCCCGTGAGAGCTATTCAATCACTTGCACTTGAGCGACTTATTCTCCGACCATTATTTTTATACTTGTCCATGTTATAATTCATTTAATAATGTAGATCTATATATGTTTCAAAAAAATTCGAGTATTATGAGGATAAAAAATACACATTTTCTACTTAATTAAGCAACTTTTACACCAAGTATTATAATATTTGATCATATTGTATGATATGCTGAGAGAATAAAAAGCATATTGCACCAGCGTTTTTTCAATAAAAGATGTCCAGTGTTTAATGAAGAGATGAGTATGCTAATTTAAAATACAACAAATCCAAGAACTGTAAGACATCAGTGGATGTTATGATTTCATATGCTATCATAATTTGATTTTTCACTATTTAGTGAATCATTGATAGGTTACTAACCTAGTAACATGATCGTGTTTGATTTAGTTTTCTCTGTTTATGCTTCAATTTCTTCCCAATTTTGATAGTGTTAAAAATTCTAACTCAGTAAGTTACATTTAGAGTTTGATTTTCACGTTCTCATGTGTATTAGTTTTTAAATTATTTGTGGAGAAGTTTTCTTCAGAATTTGATACCATAATGGAGCTATTACATTCGCATAGTGTGTAAAACAAAGACTATGAAACCTCATAGGTTGGAATACATACTAAAAGGTTACATAAATTCTCTGATGAATTAACTTTGCAACTGTGAAGTCTAATTCAATTTAGTTTCAATCTTTCACTTGTAATACAAGTTTAGCCTTGTATGTAAATTTTCCTTTTTTTTTAAAATTAAAGGCAAAGAAGTTTCATTCAGAGTTTGATGTCATATTGAACGCATTATGTCATGATGAGGTATGAAATGAAGACTTTGAGATCTCACAAGTTGGAACACACATAAAAAGCTTGTACAAATTTCTAATGAATGAATTATCAATTTTTTCCATTTTAAAATCCAAAAAACATTCGTAAGTTTCATTTGTATCCTAATATAAAATATTCTTATATGTTGATTTGATATTTATTGAAAACAAAAAGCAAAACACTTTTCGATCGGAGTTTGATACCATATTAGACCTATTATATCCAAAGTAGAGTGTGAAATGATGACTCTAAAAATTATAAGTCAAACCACGAAAAAAAAAATAGCATTAATTCAATAATTAATGAATTTTGCATTATTTAAACTACATATTTTGCACTGAAAATGGGGATAGACTGCATAATTATTTCTTTGGTTCATATATGTTTTATATTAATCATTTGCGTAATATATCTTAAATTAATATAGTACGGATTTTTCTACATATGATGATGAGAATTAAGATATTACTAATTTTTGAAGGATTCATGTTTGAAGATAATATTCCTCACAATAATTTTTTCAATAGTACCATTGAGCTCATAAATATGTTCTCAAATTGTGCATATAATATACAAGATTGTTACTATTGGACTAGTATCCTGCAAGCCAATTAGATTGGCCTTGTAAACTGTTTCATTGTAAGACAATTTTGATTGAATAATATTTATTATATGATTATCTTCATCTTATGCTCTTTATTTACTTTACTTACATTTAGATAAAGCTCATAGATCACACAAGACTACGAGACTTGGTCACGCATCGGGTGGTAATTATGGAATAAGTCCTACATGGTCATAATCTTGAATCTTTCAAGTCATAGGATCTCATGAGACAGGACATCTAAGATTCGAATAAACTTGCACTAACGATGCATAAATTCAAGGGTTGAATGTTGCTCCGTTCCATAAGCAATCCCATATGAGATATGAATGCGTGTTGGTAGGTGTATGCTAAAGAATAAGGTACTAAAGACCCATTTGGAGAATTCACTAGATAGCCGCAGTGGCAAGCTCTCCTACTTATGTTAATGCATATTATTAGTCCTTTGACTTGAGGATCCATGGTAACCTTGTGTTTGGCCCTTATGCTTTGACTCTTTCTTGGTCACTTGGCGGCCACTCAGGTAGAGATTGGGCATGAGCTGCTAGACATGAAGGTTAGTAAGATTCAAGATAAAATCTAACTCCTCGTCTTGTGAAGAACGAGTACATCTTCTATGTGTTCTATAATGATCGATTCCCAGAAATTCTTAAGCAAGGTGATATGATAATTTGAGAAGACATTTTCAAAGATGAGGTCACAAAGGGAATCAAACATTAAGAATAAAAGCATAGTAATGAAGCTATTAGGGAGCTGACTAATATTTTGCCCTAGCCCTCTTTCGGGAGATATGAGACGAAAATACCATATTTACATAATACACATAATGCTAGAATGGTTCTTCAGGAGCATTTATTTTGGCCAATTAGTTGGACTCTATGAACTTGAGGTTGGATATCGACAATGGAGATTTGATACTCTTTAATGAGATTAATTAAATTAAGTCACTCAGTTTAAAGGAGTTTAAAATAACAAGAATATTTGATATTCCAAAAGTCACAAGGAGTTGTAAGACCATGTCCAATGAATGGTAGAACCTAATGGGTCACACACAAAAGCCAATAACGTGGTCTATTGAAGTAAGGAAAATTTTCTAAGAGTTAGAAAATCCATGATCGATTTTGGAGGAGGCAAAATTGTAGTAATTTTCGCTTGATCAATTTAAATGTTAAATTGGTCAAATTAAGTTAAGAGTTAAATTAACATCAATTAAGAGTTAATTAATAGATGTCAAATAACTATCAATTAGCCAAAATTAATTAAAGGGTTAAATTAATTTTAACTAGCTTAAATAGTTAAGCACTTTGACTTAAGAGTTAAGTCAAATTATTATTAATTAAATTAAAGTGTTTAATTTAATTAGGTTGGAGAGTTAATTTTTGGAGAAAATAATTAAATGAATGGTTCCTTTAATATGAATTGGAATTTAATTGCAAGACATTTCGTAAGATGAAATATGTGCTTCGATTAATATTTTTATTCACTAATCATAAGTTAGTGGCCACCTTGGCAAAGGACACTTGGCATTACCTCATTGAGGATGGTGTGTGACCACTCTTATATATAGATATAGGAGAGTGGCCGACCATAGTGCATAAGGTGTGCGTGCTTAGTGTGATTTTCTTCCAAAAATATTGTATAGTGGGAATATAATTTTGTTAGCCTCCCAATATTCTCTCCAACTCCCTCCACCCTCCACCTCCATATTTCCAGCCTTTCTTCCCTTATTCTCTGTAGATATTTCAGCCATTCTGTAGAGAATAGGCCATAGATTTGGTGCGTGAAATTTTACATTGGAGGCAATCTATTTTGGTTGCTCTTGCTCTTAATTGGAGCAGTTTCTGGCAGCCTGTTCTTGTTTGTTCTGGAAGTACCTCTGGTATACTGATTGGGCTAAATTTTGAGCTGTAGAATCTTCAAAGGGTTGAGGAGTTCCAGTAAAAATTTCATCCAAAATGGAGGAGTCCATCTAAGGGAAAATCGTTGGTGATTCGGCTGCACTGGTGAAGAGTTTGTTTAATGGTTGGAGAGAGTCTTCTCTTGCTCTTCATTTTCTGTTGTCGCCAAAGTATTTTCCTTCATGCATGTCTAGATCCTCGTGGTATCGTGCTGGCTAGTTTATTCAATTTTTGTTTTTGAAAATATTTGGATCCTAGTACCACACAAACTTTCAGTTGCTGGAGTTTAGATCAAGTAATATTTACATTAGTGATGTATCTTATATCAAATAATTTGAGAATGAGAAGAAATTCATTTAGTCAATTATTTTACCTCAGAGAAAATATAGAGCTTGGCTTCTAATTGGAATGCTAGCAATAGTCCTTGCAATGCTTGTAATAACAAGAAAGAACTATATAATTGAGCATAACTATATGAGATCACAACACACCATTGATAAGTATTTTAGCAATATGCTCAATGCTACAATAAAATTGCACCATTTATTGCCTATTCACAGAGACCTATTCCATAAGATCATAAAAATCAAAGCTGAAAATGGTTCAAGGTAACTGGTACTCTTATTACTTGATTAGCCATTTGTTTTCCTAGCACTATCTTCTATATATTTATTTCAAATTTAACTCATACCATACAAATCAGTAGGGAAAATCATGTTATAACTGTACTTAGAATGAAGTTAAGTAACAAATAGTGCATTATGTTATTTCATTGCTATTGGGCTGTTTATGCGCGCTAAATAAGATGCACATTAAGGTAAAGATTTTGATGATTGATAATGGTTGTTACAGCAATAAAAAAAAGGGGTATTGTAATAGAAATATCATTATGTTTATGATCCAAACATGACATTCATTATGTCTTAAGTGGTTCAAAATGGCGTAGTATAGATTTTGCCTTTTGCATGTGATGCGATAATTAGAACGAAAGAAGGCAAGTCCCAAGGTATATGTGATTGACAATCATTCTTTAATACGTCAGATATACTAGAAATCCATCATGTTACTAATGTTGTTTTAAGTAATACACCTTGTTGATACTTTATATGTGACTATTATTTGAATATATATAAGTGGAGATGGACTCTTAAGTTCTTGTAGAGTGGCTAGGTATCATTTGCCAGAGCACGAGGATGAAAACTTTGACCTTGGAATAAACAAGAGTTTTTCAATATGGAGTATGCCAAATCTGATAACATGATAGAGATATTATTTAGTTTGTAGAGAGTATATTCGGCAATTTTGAGGAGTTGTTCATATTATCCTGCAAAGTTCAGAACTATTATTATGGTTATGACAATAGTTCTTACATAAAAATTGTTGAGTGTCTACTCTGCAGTAGAGTAGTTGGAGGGAAAAATTTAGCTATTTTTAAAGCTAACTAGTGAAGAGAAGGATGTAAACATTTACGCAAAAATGTGACAAAGACACTAAGGGAGTGATTGCTTGGCTCTCTGTTCCTCATTTTTCATTTTTCAGAGAAAAAAAGTGAGATATAATGATTTTGAAGACGTGAGATTGACTTTTGAGTATGTCATTATATTATTTATGGAGTAAAAATGTAATTGTTATAATTGATGTGACAAGTGGTTAGTTATAAGATTTTATTCGGTTTTAAGAGTTGACTTCAATGTTTTGTAAGTCACTGCTTGCTGGAAAATGAATAATTAAGTTAAAATTATATTAATATTAATTTAAATATATAAAAGTAGAAATATTAACATGAACTAGAAAATGTAATTAATATAATTAACTTAAGAAAATACATTTGGTTAATGTTTGTGATGAAGAACCATATTAATCCAGTTTATGAGCTTCTATTCATAATTAATATTATTAGGAACTGACAAAATTGAATGTCTATAGTGCAATATTTGTGTTGGAACATTCGTGTGACATAGTTTGCGTATATACATGGTTTTCAATTAATTAAAGCTAAAAAATTGAACTACCGAAAAAGAATTTAACTAATTTAAATATTAATTATCAACTAATCTTTAAATGAAAAAATTAATCTCACAGGCAGAAAAAATAATTACATAATATGAATTATAATTTGTAAGATAATTTTCGAGACAAAGGATTCGTCTAATAAATAGATAGCTTAACAGACTATTAATTATTAATAAAACTGTAGATTGATTGAAATGGAGATGACAATGGTTGACATAATTTTAATTAGCCAAAACTATGGAAAAGTTGAATAATTGTGCTTTCATTATTGTGTTACATTTGAATAAAAGGAAATGCGTCGCGTGTATTTCATATGCATGTAGTTGATTTTTGGAGATTTGTTATGCAATGGTTAGCATAAAACATAAACTTTTGAATGCAGATAAAACGTTAAATAGGATATCGCTCATGACAAAATGTAGTACAAAAAGTTTAAGTATATGGTGCACAATTCATACCATAAAGATAATATAAAAACCTAAGACGAAAATCAAAAGAAGAGGCATCTACAAAAACAAAGAATAAGAATATCCGTTATCGATATAAATAATCACATGATTGCATAAATCGTTTGGAAACGTATCTAGAGTTCATACAACCTAATCAATACCACCTCCCTCAATCTTGAGATGAACATAGCACTGGAGACGTGGAACGCTCTCACCAGTCCTCTCTAAACCAATGCCCATGCGACGAGCTACCTCGATCACAAGTGCAGCCTCCCAAAGGTCTCTAGGCACGCGAACAGATGATGAAATATCGTCACTACCATCCTGGTAGCAGCTAAAAAAAAAAAATTAATTAGAGTTTTACTCCAAAAATTGCAATGATTGGTAGATAGTTTTTATTCATTAAAAAAGCATATCAACAGGCACAACATTTTAGTAATACTAACAAGTATCATATATCTGAATGCGAAAATGGTCAATGGGATACGAGTTAACAAAATTATAACAAAAAATATAAAGAAACTATTATTTATGTAAATGTCAGTGATTTGCCACTACTCGGTAATTGCTGCATTATATATACTGTACCTTACAACAATGACTATTGACTAGTACTAGTCAAACTAGCTTGAACACAATTATAATTTGTAAAGAAAATTTACATGGAAAGTTAAGTAAATTGGGCAAGATATATATTTATACATTTTCCTAAACCAACGGTTTGTAATAGTCAACATTTTAAACCAATAATTCAAAAAAAAAAAAAAAAAAAAAACTCCAGAAAATGGGTAATAGTTACATACTCAAGTGAACTGGGAGATGACAGTATAAAATTGATAAGAAATAGACAAACCCTAAACCTAAATTTAACGAAAACCGATATGCCCACGTACAAATTAATTTAACAAGAACCAATAAATCCATGTACAAATTTAAGAAGAAACCAACAAAGAAATTACTAGAAATCAGCAAAACCCAAATAGAAATTTACCAAGAAATTGTCAAACCACATAAAAATTGACCAAGAATTGACAAACACAAAACAGACTAAACAATTAATAGAAAAAAGAATAACCTAAATGAAGAAAAATGTTTCATATTGCAATTTTTTACAAGATTTGCATACTTTGCTACACAAATGAATCAATATGAGAGCTCGTTTGTGCGTATAAAAGTGAAGGTGTGCACCCCATGTCAGTCTTCAATGGGCAAACAAAGGCTAGATATTAAAAGAAAATTTCATAGAGTGTACAAACAGTAGTACCCTAACAACCCAAAACAATTCTTTCAAAGATTTAATTTTGAAAAGTTTCCTTTTTTTAGGAATCTAAGGGGAAAACCCATTTGTGTCAACAAATAAAGGGTTCCAATTCTCAAAGATAAAGTTGGGAGAAGTGAGATTCCTTCTCACATCCAAACACATACTCAAATAAAAATATATCTAGGAAAAACGATTCATGAGAAAATTAATTACGAGCAACCACCACCTAACTTGTATTTATTTGTATTTATGGTATGATTGATATATGAGAATCAAGTGGGAATGGAATGAATATTCCCAAATTCATTCTCAAATACTTGATAGGTATAATTTTGTGACGGGAGTCCTTTTTCCCATAGGACTGCTTATTCCCAATATATATGGGAGTAACCATTCCTTTCATCCCCCTTGGGTTTAGCTATTCCTAATCTATTGGGAATACTTTTATTTTTTTGTTTGATAAAATTACCTTTCAATTAAAAAAATGATTTACTAAATCTCAACAAATCCCAACATATCATGTCTCTCTATTATTCTTTGATTCTCTCTTATATCCTTCATTTTCCTCATATATATATACATACACATATATATCCATCAATAACTTAAATCACTTATAGAATTTGCAAGGCTTCATATTTCTATCTTGGAGAATTTTTTCCTAAGTATGAACCCTATTTAATTCAAAAATTTTGCTCTTTTTGTCAAAAATCCAAAACTCTTTTTCTTGATAAAGAAAATATTAAACCCTGATTTTGACGTATTTTACAAAGCCGGTGGAAATTAATTATTGGGGGTTTTGGGACTTTATGTTGAGAATTAAGCCCTGAACTTGTATAATTAATGAACAAGAAAATAGAGGGCTCTTAGTTGATGTTCAATGTGGGTTGTAAACTTAGCTTTATTGTTTGGTATTATGTCTTGTTATTTTGCAGTTTTGGTTACAACTTTGTAGTTGAATTTCCGATTTGTTTATTGGTATTGGCATTGCAAATTGTGAAAATGCATGTGATTTTTTTATTTGGAAATGTATGAAGCTCTAAATTTTGTTTGATCATTTTGAATGATGGTCAGTTTTTTACGTAACTTGGTTCATTATTGTTGCTAGTATGAGTAGACAGTAAGCATATAGTTGTGAGAAGTGCTTAATGTGAAAATGGAGGTTATGACATATTTGGAGAAGTGCTCACAGAGAGAGACAAAGAGGGTCGAGATTTGAATGAAGATAAAATTGCAAGAAGAAGAAGAAGGAAGTGCTTACAGTTGTCTATTTTCACTGGATAAGAAAGTTCTTCCACTTTTAAGCTTAATTTTAGAAGAGAGAGTTTGATCTTACATTGCCCAAGAATTACAAATTTTTGAAATAGGTAATGATAGGAGACAAAATACTTAAATTGGGATGTGGAATATATAGTAAGCTAATAAACAAAACATTGGTCCATAGGTGAAGCCCATGCATGAGTGGAATTGAAGGTTGCAGCTTGGAGATGAACATGCATTAAGAAAACTGTATAGTTCAAATTAGGTTTGAACAACTCTAGCTTCAATGTCATTAACTTGATTTTGGGAAAAAAAAGGGAAAAAAAAGAAAAAAAAATTATAACGCCACCTAGTGCTGCAGTAGTAAAATGGACGGTTTAGAAGGATAGATTTGCAAGATAGGTGCTGGAATTTATTTAGCTAGTATATTCTAATTGAACTTTTGATGGCCATCATATCATTCTATCCATTTGTGTACCTTCAGATACACTATTCCACATGTAGCACTTTGCTTCTTTAAAGTATAGAAATAATCACTTTGTAGCATCTCATCCAATTAAGAAAATATCCTATATGCCCACATGTGACTTGTTCACATCTTATCGAGTGTTCTTTGTTTTAAAAAAAAGTTATTTTCCTATTTGAATGCTTCAAAACCTACTACTATGTACTTTTTTTTTATTAAATTTGCAGCTATGGCAAGGATAAGCTTAGCAACAAAAAAATTGACAAGGAGAAAGAAAAACATGGCAATGTTGTCATTATGGTTGAACATAATTAATTTAGTAAATTGGTTTTGGCTCATTGTTATTAAACTCATAGAATATCGGGCTAAGACCTACATATTAACGTAATTTTTTTGAGACAAGAAAAAACATTCATAAAATGATTTACACTAGTGATATTGTATGCAAAAATACAAATAGGATGGATAGACAAGCTTTTGTTCATTTATGATCTAAACTTGAAGCTATTGGTGTAGTATCCACGAGTAAAAATATGCTAGTGGATGAATAAGTGGCAATGACAGTTCTTGTTTTGGCTCGCCATCAAAAGGAAAGAATTATAAATGCAAATTTTGGATGTTTTGAGAAAACAATTAGTAGGCAATTTAAAAAAGTGATAAATGCTATTATTAAGCTACAAGGGGAGTTGCTTAAGACACTTGAGGCAACATCTGATTACTCTACACATGAGAGATGGAAATAGTTTAAGGTAAGATATTTGATTTACCTATAGATGATTTTGGCTAATGGATGAATAAGTGGCATTTACAATTATGTTTTGGCTCACTATCAAAAGCAGAGAATTATAAATGCAAATTTTGGATTTTTAAGGAAACAATTGGCAAGCAATTTAGAAAAAGTGATAAATGCTATAATTAAGCTACAAGGGGAGTTACTTAAGACATCTGAGGCAATATCTACTAACTCTATAGATGATAGATAGAAATGGTTTAAGATAAGATATTTGATTTACCTGTAGATGATTTATATGTTACAATATGCTTTTTTTAATTTTTTAATAATAAGGGTGCTTAGAAGCTCTAGGTGGTACCTATGTCAAGGTTTGTGTGGTATCAATAGACAAGCGTAGATATCGAATACAGAAAAATGAAATTGCAACCAATGTATTAGGAGTGTGCACCCATAATCTTACAAGACAAGAGATGGGCTCTTACCAATAAAATGATGAGAACAATGTAGAAGATGGTAAAGAAAGAGAAGGGGAATACCTATGCAATAATGAAGTTGATAAAGATGAAGAACCAGTCACTACGATTTAGCTTTCTAATGAGTGGGCCACTTCTAGGAAAAAACAAATATCGCTGTTAGTATGCTTAATACGTGAAGAACATAACAAAATTCTAGATGACTTGTTATGACTTTTTGTTGGAAATTTTTAATTGAATTTTCTATTTTCAATGGTTGTAATTATCTTGTAAATCATTTATGGGAATTTTTAAATATTATAGATGAATAATATTTTTGTTGAATGTAATATTTAATTAATTATTTTTTTATCAATTGATATTGTTTTGATTATTCATTTGTCATTAACTCTGTTGAGGCAATAATAATAATAATAATATTTTTTAACTTTTATCTTTGGTACTCTTTTTGTACAGTTTAATCCTATAAAGATGGAGAATGTAAATCAAGAAATGAGGGGCTGTGCCAAGAATAAAAGAAAATAAAAGTATGAAGAAGATGCCAAGCTAGTGAAGTATTTCTTGATATGGTAAATCTTAAAACATATAAAGCTAAAAATAAATTTAAACCTGGCTATCTGAAGTTTGCAGAGGAGAAGGTGCAAAATTTCTTTACCAAACTTAGGTTTGCAAGCTAAGCCATATATTGAGTCAAGAATTAAAACCTTAAGTAAGGATTTTCATATTGTGTATGGTATGTTGAATATTCCCAATACAAGTCGCTTTAGGATAGATCCAATTAAAAAATGTATTACTACAAAAAAAAAAAAATGCTATATAAACTTTGAAATAAGTCAAACACTAAACTAGATAGGCTCCATGTTAAACACTCATGCTAACAATCCGACCTCAAGGGATTAATGGATGCATAATGTTCAGTCAAGAGCATTAATTTAGAGACATGTGGTGTCATCTCCTCATCCCACATAGTACTCAAGCATAGCCTATGGATGTACGACCTCAAATTGTGATAGTAGATCTTGAAGTTGGGAGGCACCATTCAGAGTATGAAGGATTAGCCATGGTACAACCAGTACAAAGCGCCTCCCCTATAAACACCCAATTTTATAAAGGGATCTTTTTTGGGGCATAGGAGAATTGTATTTAGTTCTTATGAGGCTGACATGTTTAGACCTCAACTTTAACTTGTAATTTTTTTTTCCTTTGAGGATTCGAAACTTATTAATAAATAAACTGATTGCTTACATTTTCCTTCATCAGTTAGTGCCATTTATGGGAATATAATCTAGAAGTGAGATTTAGTGAGATGGTACAACCTACGGATGTTGCATAAGAATGCACAAACTAAGAAGCAGAAAATGCTATAACATCTTCACTAGAGTTACAACCTACCGTCCATATAGCTAACTAGGGAAACATGGCAAACATGATGGAGCATACACTTACGTTAAGGGTATAATAGTTAACAAGAAAGAAGTTGTAGAACATGGTTAAATCTTTGGCTCAACAGTTAGTCTCTAAATAAAGAGGGATGCTACATTTGCCTTTGAGAAAGTTGCTCTATGAGGACTTAGAACAAGGAAATGAAAATCATAGAAAAAACCTTGAAACCTCATCCCCGAGCAAGACTTGAGAAAGTTCTCCAGAATAAATTGGAAGTAAAGTGTCAAAAAAACCTATAGAGATTGAAGAAACAAGCAAATATTATGAGGACTCACCTTTAGGCAATCATGTTGAAGAAAATGACCAACAAAAAGAGTTCAAATAGCTTATTAGAAAATGGGATGAGATGAGGAGGAAAGTAATGCAAAAACCCACTCTGTAAAAGAAGGGATTGCCCTTTAGCTTTACTATTCTATCAGAAATTGTACCTCATAACTTTAAGGCACCTAACTTACCAAAGTGTGATGGCAATTCTGATCTACAAGAACATCTCACAGCCTTTGAGCATATCGTGCAGCTCTATGGACTCTCTGATGCATTGAATTGTAAAGTTTTTATCACTATGTTTTATGGAAAGGCTCAAAAGTGTGTTACTACTTTGCCTCTTGTGATAATCTTTTCATATTATCAACTATACAAGAAATTCCTTGAACACTTTGCTAGTAGGAAGAAGGTTAAATGATCAGTCACATTTTGTTCATGTGCATCAACATGAAAATGAGTCACTTTTAGCCTTATGAATTGATTTAACAATGAAACAATGAAGTACAAGACTCAAACATTGAAATTATGATCAACATCCTCATTCACGGCCAAAAAAGTGGACCTTTCACTTCAGCATTAGCAAGGATTCCCCCTTAAGATGTCTAGCAGTTGATGAAAATGGCACAACAATACGTGCAGAAAGAAGAGATGAACATAATGAAGGATGAAGAGTGGGCGAAGAACACAACGAAAGAAAAAAAATAAGGTCAAAAAGACTAAGAGGAACAAAGAGGATCTAGATTTGAAAAAGATCACCTAGGATCCCTCCCAAACCTAAGTTCAGTTAATACACACCGTTGAGGGTGCCAAAAGCTCAAGCAATGATGGCCATGACTCCCAATAATATGCTACACAGGCCAAAAAAGTAATGAGACACACCAAATAAGAGAAATTCCAATAGATATTGCATATTTCACCGAGATAAGGGCCATGACATAGAGAATGCACTCAATTGAAGGATGAGATCAAAATACTTATGCAACAAGGATACTTAAAGGAGTTTGTAGCCAACAAAAGAGAGAAGATGGAAGAAAAAGAGGATTAAAGGTTGCACTATAAGGCCAAAAGTCTAACCTACCATAAGGGGTCATACTAAAAGGATAGGAAACTAGGGCCAAAAAATATGAAGGACAACGAGCCTAGGAAAGCAGTGATAAACACCATTGCTAGAGGACCTACTGGAGGAGATTCAAGAAACACCAAGAAAAATTATGCCAGAAATATAAGACTTGAGGTATTAACTATCACCAAAAGCCCTATGTAAATAATCTTTGATAAGAATAACCTTAAAGATGTGAGTATGTCACAAGACGACCTAATGGTCAAGACGCTAGACATTACCAATTACGTAGTGTAAAAGGTTTTGGTAGATAATAGGAGTTTAGCAAATATAATCTTTCTTAGCACTCTATGAAGGATGGATCTAGATATTGAAAGTATTAAGCCCATCTACACTTCGCTCAATTTGGTGAATTAGAGGTCATACCCATAGAAATCATCGACCTCCCCACATCTATAGGAGAAGAGCCCAAGAAGAGAATTGTTATGCTCAAATATCTCGCAGTGGATACCCCCTTCGCATATAACATCATATTAGGATGGCCAGGTTTGAATCATTTCCAAGCAGTGGTTTCCACATATCACCACAAAATAAAGTTCCCTACTCGAGCAGGGATTAAAGAAGTTCAATGTGATCAAAAGATAGCGCGAATGTGTTGTAACATATCTACCTAGAGAGTCATTAAGGAGCGCCCAATAAAAAAGACCATCAACTTAGAATCAGGTGAGATGTTAACAATGCCTGATGATGAGCCCTTAAATAGATGTAAGAAAAGTGGAATGGTAGAACCTAGTGAATTCAAGTGCATTAAACTCATACCATGGAACCTAAAGATCTACATGAATAGGAATTCAGATAAATGGCTCGTTGGAAGTAATAACTATAGAGTTTCTGCGAAAGAACTTTGGTGTCTTTACATGGAGCTATGCAAATTTTGAATGGATAGACCCTAATGTATCGTTCATACCCTCAATGTAGACCCCAATGCTAAACCAGTAAGATAGAAAAAATAAAGCTTCAGTATGAGAAGAATAGAATCATCAAGGAAGAAGTCAACAAACTATGAGTAGATGAAGTGCAATACTCAGATTAGTTGTTGAATGTGGTTATCATGCCGAAATTACAAGGGAAATAGAGAATGTTCACTAATTTCACAAACAACAAGCTTGCCCTAAAGTCCTTATCCTTTACTTAGGATCAACCCATTAATAGATTCAACGTCAGAGTTAGCCATGCTAAGTATGATGGATATGTACCAAGAATACCACCAGATTTTCTTGGTAGAACATGAAATGGATAAGACAACCTTTGTAGTAGAAAAGAGGTTTACTACTACGAAGTTATGCCCTTTGGTCTCAAAAATACAGGTGCAACTTTTAGCGGATTTCATAATTAAGATGGAGGAAAATGAGGTGGTAGTAACACAAATAGCAACACCAGAAATATAGATATTGCATATGGTTGGATCTTCCATGTTGAGTTTGCATTGCAGTTGAACTTCTAAGTCATCAACAATGAGGCAGAATATGAGGCCCTGATAGTAGGCTTAGGGATGGAATTAGAAAGAAAGATTCATACTTGATAGTATACACTGATTCATAGTTAGTGGCACTCCAGATAGCAGGTATGTATAAGGCAAGAGAATAAACAATAAAGAGATACCTAGAGATAATGAAACAATTAGCCTTGTAATTCAAGAAATAGGAGTTGTGCTAGATTCCTAGAAGAGCAAAAGAAAAAGATGATACCTTATCAAAGTTCGCTAATGTGATATCAGGAATAAACTCTAGATAAGTCACCATTTTGATATCTAATAATTCAGAGATTACGAAAAGCAAAGGTTGCACAAGGTATAGGAAACAAGTCCTAGCGATGGAAGTAAGTGACAAATGGAAAAAGGAGATGATGGACTATTTGGCAAAGGCAACACTTCCAAAAGATGAGACAGAAAAAAGAAAAATTATAAGAAGAGCTCTTGGGTTTGTTATGAATGATGGGAAGTTATATCAAAGGTTGGCAATAGGGCCCCTACTCAGATGCCTAGATGCACGACAGGCAAAGTATGTAATGCAAGAAATACATGAGGACAGTTGTGGGAATCACTCCAGAGGAAGATCTTTGGCACAAAAAAATATGAGGCAAAGATATTTTTGGCCAACCTTAATTCTTGATTTCCTTCAATTTGTAAGAAAGTGTTCGCAAGAAAGTGTAAGCAATACCAGTTGTACGCCAACCTCGTGCACACTCCAGCCATGCCAATGCAACCCATCAAGGTAGCTTACCCATTCAAATAATGGGGTTTGGACATCCTATGACCATTTCCAATGGCAAAGGCACAAAAAAAGTATGTGCTCGTAGGAATAAAATACTTCACAAAATAGGTTGAAGCATAACCTCAGGCAAAGATCTTGGAGAAATTATGACCTTCATATGGAAGAACATAGTTTGCCAATACAGAGTACCTTAGACACACATCTCGAATAATGGGAAATAATTTTAGGGAAAAAACATACTAGCATAATGCAGAGAGCTTAATATTATACAAAACTTCACCTCTGTTGGAAACCCCCAAGCTAATGGACAAATAAAAGTCACAAACAAAACCATTCTTGGGCACTTGAGAACTAGATTAGATAATGCTAAGGGAGCTTGGATTGAGGAATTACTAGCTTTGTGCATATCAAACAACTCCAAAGGCCACAATTAGGGAAACTTTATTCTATTTAGTATACGAGTATAAAGCAGTAATACCTGCAGACATAAGGATACCCATGGATAGAGTTGAACATTATGACATCAGTTAAAACCTAGAAGAGAGGCATTTAAACTTGGTGTCATAAAAGAGAAAAAAGAAAAGGCATTCTTTGAGATAAAAGTGTGTAAACAAACGATGATGGCAGCCTATAACAAAAAAGTTAAACCAAAAAGTTTCCAAGTAGAAGACCTAGTACTCAAAAAAGCGGAGATATCCAAACATATAGGAAAACTAGATCCAAACTGGGAAAGACCTTATAAAATCACATAGATGACTAAGGAAGGGACATATAAGTTGGTAACGTTGGAAGGAAGAATGCTACCTAAACCTTGGCCAGTAAAGAACTTGAAGAATACTTTTGCTTAACTTGTTGAAATTGTAAGTTGGTATCGCCAACTTATGAATATTATCAATCAATATTTTTTGTTTTTCCCTTTACTTTGATATACAAGCATTGTATTATGAAAGACCATATCATGTCATCAACCTCTAAGATCTGTAAAAGATTTTCTCATCTCGTTAATAGGTAATCTATGAAAGACCATATCTCGTCATCAATATCTAAGATCTATAAAAAGATTTCTCACCTAATTAATAGGTAATCTGTAAAAGACCATATCACGTCGTCAATATCTAAGATCCATAAAAGATTATCTCACATCGTTAATATGTAATATGTGAAAGGCCATATCACATCGTCAATGTCTAAGATCTGTAAAATATTTTCTCACGTAATAATATGTAATTTGTGAAAGACCACATCACTTCATAATTATCAAAGACTTGTAAAAGATTCTTTTGTATTATTAGTATTTATTCTGCAAAAAATCCCATCACAACATCTATTTTCAAAATCTAGGAAAGATATCATCACATAGCTTCAAGAATGAATCCCATCATGTCGTTAACATCAACATCTGAAAAAGATATGAGCATATTGACAGGAAACTTAAGACCTAGGAAAGGATAAAATACGAATACCTATGCTAAGTTACTAATACAATTTAAACTTGCTTGTGACTTAAGCTATGATTACGTCTAAATATGTTGAGGGTAATAGTACAATTTTAAAGTTGTGATTTTAAGAAATAACGCTTCCAACATGAAAGCCAATCTCGATTGCAATTCATCATCAATCATTATATGGATATAAGGGAATGAAATGTTATGCAATAATCCAAAAGAAGTTATGCAAAAGAAGATAGAACAGGCTTCAATTATATCTCAACCATAATGATAGGATTCATTAAAATTAAGGTCAGAATACAGTTATCTTCAAAAAGTATACATAACGATTAGCTAAGAAGAACTCACTTTAGCAACCGACCTATTACAAAAGAAGGGAAACTAAAACCCTTAGTTCCTAGGATCAAGCAACAAAATAAAGGTAAATTTTTCATTTCTGAAGTTGGGAAGCTATACTGAGAGATAGTCCTGTAGTTTGCTATCCTTGCACATATCCAATTGACCCAGATCAAAACCCTCTTTAACTCTACCTAGTTGAGTAAGTTTTCAAAAGTGTGGAAGCCATTTTGAGCAACTTTACTAAGGATAGTGTATTCAAAAGTAAGGGAATTAACAAAATCCTCCATAGCTTGGAGACACAAGCTTTGAAGTTAAACCTAGAACTTAGATGATTTCTAATACTCATTCGCCCCTTCCTTATGACATACTTAAAATTGACTATGCTTCTCCAACTCCTAAGACTTCCTCAAAAACTTTAGCTCCTCCTAAGCAAATTCAAGTTTGTCTTTTAAGGAGTTGACTTCATTTTTCTAACTAGCAATCAATGTATCTTTCTCTTTTAGAAGAAAATCTTCGAAGGAAGTTAACTTCTCAGCAGACTTCAGTTTACCATTAGCTTTAGAGGCAACATTCTCAACTTTATCCAACAACTTGCAAATTATCTTGAGCAAAGAGTTGACCTTAGCTTTTCAATCTTACCATACTATGTTTTGTAGAGTTAGTTGGTGAGTTAAGGCAATCATCTATAAAGATGTATGAGCTCATCAAGCAAAAAATATATGTAAAATAAGTAAATAAACATAGGCATCATAATTATGCAAGACTTGCATTAAGTTATGAACTATCTACTCCTTCAAATTGAGTAGAGACATGTCGATAGAATGGCCTAGTTGAAAAAAAAATAGAATGGCCTAGTCGACATCTATGGCTACACTATTATAAAGGTCATAAGAGTAAATCTCTATCCCACATAATAAGGCCGTTAGATGCAGGGTTCAATATTAGGATTGGGAGTCGGTTGATGTCTACGATTAGTGTATTTCTTAGCAAGCCTTTTAGACAATTTGTGAATATTCTTTAAAGCAACAGGGTCATTGGCAAACTCAAGTGAATAATGAGGTCACTTAAGGGTAGCAACAGTATTGCTAGAACCCTCATGAGCCTGAGAAACCCCCACTTGCACATCGGTCGAGCTGTCATGAATCTTAAACCTCTTGATTTCTTTCCCTAAATGAGTTTATTTCAGAGTTGGAAGGTGAGGAGTTGTTGTAGAGCCCTTCCTAATAACTTTAACTAAATTAACTTCTTTAGTCTGGATTGGGGGGGAGGAGATCTAGATGAAGGGAAACCTAGTGTGGGTGAAGCCTTCACCTTGATTGGTATGAAGGAAGCTGACAAGGTCGAAGGTGTCCCAAAAAATTCCATAACCTAAGGGGTAGGATCGGTAAGATTAACTTGACTGGGGGGACCCTATCTCATGGGAAGCTTCTGCATCCGACCTAAGCTGGCTCACCATGCTAGCCAGCAAAGTTGCTCTCAAATCCATTTGTGAGCACGAAGAGATCTAACTAAGGGAGTTTCAAACAATAGTAAAACAAAGGCATAGCAACTACCCAGAGAAGATTGAGGTCGAATAGGAGCAGGAGTTAGGCTGACAAGTTTCAAAACCTTTTCTATTAGAAGTAATGAAATATCAAAAGTGTGACGCATAAGGCTCTCTAGGATAGTTCTTCCGAGGTTGCAAAATTAGATTTATCTATACACCAAGATCTTAGGACATTGTAAGGGCTATGCGAGGGAGCTTCGAGATAAATCCATTTTTGCTTCCAAGACCCAAAAGAAGAAGGCATTTTATTAAAAAAGCGAACATTAGAATGAGTGGTGATATAGTAAAAATCTCTAGTAGCCAATCTAGCCAAAAAGTTTACATGGAACAAATTCCAAAAATTATAAAGGAGGCATCAAGGTTGAAACATCTCATGACCACGACAAACACTAGCAAGTTCCTAATAGAATTGGGCACGAGTTGGGTAGGACACACACTTAGATGGTAAATAATATTGGTGACAAGTTCAACTATAAGAAAATGGAAACCTATCTCTAGGCAAGGAATATGAAAAGCTAAGCAGTTAAGGAGAAGGTTATTCATTGTTTGACCTAGCTCAGGAGTTCTTATTTTGTAACTTATAGAAATATAAAAAAAATTATGAAGAGTCACAATTCTGCCAAATAATTTAGATACTACTGACATGGAATCATTTGGATTATGATCCAGAGAAGCTCCGCTGGTTGACACATCTTCTTTATTGAAAAAAGATTTGGGAGTCGTCTCGTTGGAAATCAAAATAAGAGTCTCAATATTGGTGGTGGACAAACTAGCAGAGGTGTTAGTATCACTAGAATCAAAACTACTGGAACTACTCATTTGAGAGGACATGAAAAATACAAGGGAGTTACCTAGTGCATGTCATCTTCAAAAAACTCATAAGGGATATGAAAGCAATAAATCTAAAGTATAGGTCACTTATTTTTCAAGTTCAAAATGTGAGATCAAAGAGAGAATAAAAACAAATAGTGGAGGAGATTATTTATATAGATAAGTCTCAAAATGCGCAATGATCTAATAGTTATAAAACCAAATGAAAACACAGTTCAAAGGCCACAAATGTTTGACCCTTGAAATTACCCAAAAAAAAAAAAAGAAAAGAAAAGAAAAAATTGCTTATATCTTACATGCACATGCAGAGAGAAACCTTTAAAATAAAACCACACCTTGTTGAACAAATTCCCTATCCATAAGTTAAGCATGAAGAAGTTGGGGAATTAGTGATGTGAGACAAACACTAAATTGGATAAGCTCTCTCTTAAATACTCATGCTAACGATCCTACATCAAGAGATTAGTTGATGCACGATGTTAAGTCAAGAGCATTAATCGGGGACACATAGCCTCATCTCTTCATCCCACGTAGTTCTTAAGGACAACCTATGGATGTATGACCTCAAACTGTGATCGTAGATTTTGAAAACGAGTGGCACCATCCAAAGTAGAAAGGATGAGCTATAGTACTACTAGTACAAAGCCTCTCTCCTATAAATACCCAAGTGTAACCTTTACAATGGGATCTTTTTTTGAGCACAGGAGAATTGTATTTAGTTCTTATGAGGTCGACATGTTTAGACCTCAAGTTTAAGTCGTAATCTCGCTTTCCTTTGAGAATTTGGAACTTATTAATAAATAAACTGATCGCTTGCATTTTCCTTCATCAAACTCATATCTTCAGGTTTGCATATTCAACATATTATTGCTCATACTATCAATCATGTTATTTTATATAAACATATTAATACTTAAAATCTTGTGCAAAGCCTTCCTACATATTCAACTTGGCAAACAAGTCATTTCCTTTTTATGAAGACTTTATTGTTACTTTCGAAAAAGATTGGACCACAAGAATTAATACTAAAGGTCCTATTGATATGATGGAAAATACACAAAGAGAAGTAGCTAACAATGATATTTGTAATGATATTCATTCTACTATGGAAAATGGCCTTGAGGATATTGATATTTCCATGTCATTCTCTCCTATGCAATCTCCAAGAAATGAAGGAGTTCACAATCAAAAGAAGAAAAAAAAAGTAGAAGTGTTGATAATATAATCTTTATGATAGATGGTATCAAGATGCAACTCCGATTATTGAACATGAAATTGCCAAAACTAGTCAATTTTTCAGTAAAGCACTTGAGGTTGATGCTAAGATTTAGAAAAAAACAAAAAAAAAAATTGATTCCGATATAAGGAAGATCCCTAACTTTACTTCTACTAGAGTTATCAAAACAATGTGCCATATTTTTCGTGACCATGAATTAATTAATATATTCTTTAACATGACTGAAGAGGATAAAGAACAGTTGGTCATAGCTATTTTAAATGATGATGTTTAAAGTTTTTGCCTATGTATCCTTACTTTATGGTAAGTTTAGTTGTTTTTCTTTGTAAGAATGGTTTCTAGCTAAATAAATTGGTTATGCTCTTTTTTAAATACTTTGTTGAATCCTTTTGATTGTTATTAAGCATGAACATTTTGCTTATTGGGGGATCCTCTTTTTCATTTTTTCTACATTCAGTACAATTTTTTATGTAGTGACTTCAGTTTCTTTTTCTAAACATGTTGATCATATAATTATGCTGAGATAGTGGATGCACTGTCAAATAAACTATTAGAATGTTTTCATGATATTGTTTCAACAATGTTGCAAATCGGTTTCCAAGATAGTAGAAATATATTTACCACATAAATGAAAAAAAAATATCATTCATCTTTCAACTTTAAATCCATGCAAGCAGCCACCTTCAGCTGAAAATTAGTGTAGAATACATGAATTACTTAATGAACTTTTATGTAGATTCAAGTATTAAATCGGTTTGATTGTAAGGTAAAAAAGTGTGTTTTAAGAGAAACCATGTATCTAGTTTTAAATAGAATATTTAATATAATACAAAAACGAATATTTGTGAATGAATAATTTTATTTTAATAAATTTCCACAAAGGGTAATTTAGACATTTCAAAATATTTTCATTCCGTTCTCATCAATCATTCCTAATTACCAATTATGAGATTGCAATCAAGGCTATAAATCATAGGATAAGTACTACTAGCATCATTCTTTTTCCATTTTTATATCATTCCTAAAGTCATTTCATTTCCACCTGATTCCATTTTTTTAAATCAATTACTATCTTTAGATGTTTAAATTTAATTTGATTGATATAGAGATATGACCATCTAATAATATGTTTATAACATCTTTATTTTATTACTGTGTTGCATTTTAGTTTTTTAATGTATGTACAATGAGGCAAATTAATTTTTTGAATATATGACTAGTTATCAATTTCGGAATGCAATAATATGTGATTTGCTAGTTTAGTTGTGTTTTGGGCATTTTTTTAAAAAAAATTTGAGGGATTGCATTTTGGGAATTAAATTTGGGGAATGTCCCAACTGTTAGGTTTTGCTTTGGAAAAAATGCAAAATAAAATGGTTTGTTTTGAATTGTTTGTAAGAGACAAATTTTACTGTAGATATTAAATGGATTTGTAGGGTGAAATTGTATTTTTAAATTTAATACATATATGTATATATGGATGATCGTGTATATATATATATATATTTGTAATGATTAATATATACATTTGGAAAAATGATGTGTAATTAATTTAATTTTAAATTTATTTTAAAATATTTTATAATTAAAAAAATTATATGACATAATAATTGAATAAAATAAATAAAAGCAACAGAAATTAAAATAATAATAATACCATTTTTAATGATAGTTAAACAAAAGAAATTTATTAAATGTATTATTATGCACCATTAATTAAACAAGTTTTTCAAAATTTCTATAATTAATAGTATTAATAGTAGTTAATTAAGTAAAATTTGAAATAATATTGATAATATTTTAATTAGCATGTAATCATTAATATATTTACTAACTTAAATAATATCTTAATTAGACTTTAATTAATAATATATTTACTAGTAAATACATGAGTTAACGAAAATATTAATTATATTTTGAAAAATCTATTTATTAATGTATTTACTGTTTGAAAAAACAATTTAATGTAAATCAATAACAATTAAAATAAATTCTATTAAATAAAAAATTAAATATAAATCTATAATAATTAGTATAAACATTATTAAATAAAAGATTAAATTTATAAATAAAATAATAAAATTACATATTGACCATTAAATAAAATAATTGTAATAAATTTAACATATTTACTTTGTGATTAGTAAATAATACATTGAATTACAAACAAATTATTGGTAAATAATATATTTTATTTGAAAATAAAAAAATGAATAAAATCATATTTTTAAATTACAATTAAATTTTTAATTTTTTTTAGATGATTATGTTAAATTTTTTATTAATATTTTATAGAATGTTTCAAATTATTTAAAAAATTATCACACTATATTTAATTTTTCTGATTAAATTTATAACTAAATATAAAAAGATAAAAAAAAATTAATTAGTAAAATTTTAACATTTTCATGTGTGTGAAGTGAAGTGAATTGAGAGAATGAGAAATGAATGAATTGATGTAAAAGGTAGAGCAAGAAAATGAAAGAGTATGTATGATTTGTTTTGCTTTTGGAAGGTAATTTGAGTAGAAAAAATATATTTTGGGAGTGTAACTTAGGAAATGAATATTTTGAAAAAAACACAACCCAACATACAAGCCCCATATTTTTATGACAAAATCAGACATAAATTTTATTAGTATTAGAGAATGGTGATACCTTCGGATGGACCAATGAAGCACAGTGCATTAGAGAATGATAAAGGATTAATCAACGCCCGCGTGACTGGAGAGCAGTGGGATTTGGAAGAATCTTTATAGAAAAAGGAAGTTCATTATTGTCACAACTAACAAGAGGTTTACGGACATGATGGGTGGTCTATTTTGTGAGCAAAACTAATGCCAGGCTTGGGAATATGAGTTCTACACGAGGCATTGAGGTGGTCGTCTCACTTGTCTGGATTGAGTATGATTCAGAAAAATTTTATTTTAAGAAGCTTTACGTATAAGGACGTTGGCGTATTCTTTAGCCTCTTAAAAGATGTTGAGCAAAGATGGTTAGTATAATTTCTTTTTGATCATGCAGGCTGTGTACCATGAATGGAGTCACTATTTCTTTTGCGCGTCTAAGTTGTAAAACTCCGTGTGTGGACTGGGGAGTTTGGAGCATAATAGAGCGGATCAATTAGTAGTTAACGACTTAGTTTTAGGTAATAACTGGTTACGTTTTATATTTGATTACGATATGTGTTTTGGGGAAATGAATTTTGGGAGTGGGGTAGAGAAATCTCAAAGTTATATATATGCACACTTGCGCCTCAAAAATTTTGTTAGTTTCTTAACCCCACACTTCATTGTATCATTATAATAAAAACTAAAAATGAGAATATGTTTGTACTCAATTCAAGAGTTGAAATGACGAAATGTAACCAATTTTCGGCAAGAATAATAATAATAATAATAATAATAATAATAATTCAATACTTTATCATTGTAAAACAATTGGAAAATATATAAATATTTATTAAATTAAATGTGTCAAAAAGAGAGAGAAACACGGCTCACGCAAATAAAGTTGATTAGTTTCTGAATCCTAACCACAGTGTATGATTACGACAAAAACTAAAACTATGTTTCAACTGAATTCAACAACTGAAATATGATGGAATGTGATTAATTATGAAAACAACTTATTCTGTTCACAGCAACTTGAGCGTCTACAGCTGCGAAACAACTCAAGAACAGAGAAGAAAAGCACACCTTAAAATAAATAAGCCAAATAAAGAAAAACAATAATCATATAAATGAATTTACGAGGGATATTATTATCTTATTCTTAAACAAATCACATATAATAAGTCGAGTGATTTTTTTATTCAATGACATAGAATGTGAAATTAAGAGGTTGAACTTAAAAAAAATAAAATAAAATTCTTATAAAATTAAAAGTGTTAAAAAATAATGCACGAGAATAGATCTTTTTGTTTTTAAAAAACTTCCGCATCCGGATAGGTCCGCATCAATCAGGTCGGGTCACCCACAGCCGCGCGTTTTCTGCTCTTGTCTTCCTAACTCCCCCTCCTCCCTCAGTTCACTTTACTCTCCTCTTTCTCTCTTCGACAACTCATCAAACATCAAGGAGAAGAGAGGAATCAGACCACAGTTCTGCCAAAGATGTCGCTGCGGCCGAGCAGCAGGGCAGAGGTGCGGAAGAAGGCCTATAAGATAGGCGTTGATGCTGAGGAGGCGCGGCGGCGGAGGGAGGATAATTTAGTCGAGATCAGGAAGAACAAGCGTGAGGATAATCTCCTCAAGAAGCGGCGCGAGGGTCTTCTCAATGGCAGTTTTCCCCAGCAGCCGCAGCTCTTCCCTATGGATCCATCTCAGTCCCCTGCCGCCATCGAGAAAAAGGTAGCTGTGCTCCTGCATTTTTTTTCCTTTCTTTTTTTTTTTTCTTTTTTGGTCTGTGAATTGCGGGTTGCCGTGCTACTTAGTGATCTATCCTTCTTTCTATTACTGACATGAGATTGAGGGTGTGAACTTGTGATTTCTGTTTAAGGATAGTTGGGTTATTTAAGGTGTGCTGACTAAACTTTGATCTATTGTTTTGAGTGAAAATTGGTTGCTAGATGGATTTTCTAGGGATCAAGTTGGGCTGTTACGGTAATGTAGGAGAAGGCAATGCTTTTCTGGTGTTTTCTTGAATGACTTTGAGTTTTGGCCTGTGATTTAGTCGAATTATAATAATTCAAATAGTTGGAGGAATCGGCAATTGGTGTCTGAAGATGCGATTACTATCTTTTCTTGTAGATATATTTAGACTTGAGATTGAACTTTGCCCTGTTAAATTGCTGGATGACTTTTGTAGATCACTTCAATATTGGGTGATTCATTTCAGTTGATTGTGGGGTTTGCTTCTTGTTGATGCCTTCTGATTTCTCAATAAGTTGTTCAGCGAATATGAAACTGAGTGGGGAATGGAATTTTAGGAAGGGGGAGATAGTTGAAGCTCGTATTTTATAATTGTTGCGGGATCAGCTAAAAAAAAAACTTTTATTAGACCTTCAATCCCAATTAAAGGCAGCTGGTGTTACTTGATTCAAATGAGGAATTTACTTGCGGTTGATGTCATCTGTTATGCTATGATGCTCATAATCTGTTTCTTCTGACAGTTAGAAAGTATTCCTTTGATGGTACAAGGAGTATGGTCCGACGATGCTAATGCACAAGTGGAGGCAACTACTCAATTCAGAAAGCTTTTATCAATTGGTATTCTTTTCCCAAAAAGCTTCAAATTCCTTTATTTCTGGGATTATCCCTTCACAACGTATAATTTGTAACTTCCATATTCTACAGAACGAGGTCCTCCAATTGATGAGGTGATTAAATCCGGGGTCGTCCCTCGGTTTGTTGAGTTCCTTGGAAGGCATGATCTGCCTCAGCTACAAGTAAGTTCTCCATGTGGATATTTCTTTGTAAATCTTGTAGATATACATCATAGATACCTGGTTTTTCTTGGTTGTAGTTTGAAGCTGCATGGGCTTTGACAAACGTTGCTTCCGGAACATCTGAACACACACGAGTTGTGATTGAGCAAGGTGCTGTTCCTAAGTTTGTGCAACTTCTTAGTTCTGCAAGTGATGATGTTCGTGAGCAGGTATTTCAGTAGTCCCTTTCTGAGAGATCTCTTTTCATGTAATTTTCTGCAACTTTGTGTCATTCACCCCAAATCTGAGAATTGCCAAGTAACTTTTTAAATCGAAATGCCCCATTGTTTTCCATTGATAGTTGTTGGTTATTGTTCCTAAGTGCTAACCAATCTGCCTTTAAATGCTCTCTCCTAAGCAGGCAGTTTGGGCTCTTGGTAATGTTGCTGGTGATTCTCCAAGTTGTAGGGATCTTGTCCTTGGTCATGGTGCCCTTATGCCACTGCTGGCTCAGTTGAATGATAATTCCAAGCTCTCCATGCTAAGAAATGCTACATGGACCTTGTCTAACTTCTGTCGTGGGAAGCCACCCACTCCCTTTGAGCAGGTGTGGTTCACTCTTATGCGATATGATATCTAGTTTTGTTAATAATGCAGTATTGAGATGTTGCAGAAATTGTAATCGTGATACGGCGTTTGAATAAATCAGTTTGATAATGCAGTTTGTTCATCTCCTGGTGTACTTGATCAGGTGAGGCCTGCATTGCCTATTCTTCGGCAGCTTATCCATTTGAATGATGAGGAGGTTTTGACTGATGCTTGCTGGGCTCTTTCTTATCTTTCGGATGGAACGAATGACAAAATTCAGGCCGTGATTGAGGCAGGTGTCTGCCAACGGCTTGTGGAGCTTCTGCTGTATTTTCCTGTTCCCACTAAAAAATTTTGAATTCTGCTAGTTTCTTGCTTTATTTCTTTTATTTTTCTTTTTTTGATGTCCTTGTCATATTTCTTTCTCCAAATCAATGTGGTTTTGTTTCCAATGCTTCTTCTCCCTAGAACTAATATTTAGAATTATCAATCTGATGTTGCTGACAATAACATCTTTTTTCCTCGTGAAGCCATCCATCACCTACTGTTCTTGTACCTGCTCTTCGGACTGTGGGAAATATTGTCACTGGTGATGATGCTCAGACACAGGTAATTTTGTACACATTACAGATGATGTTCCCCTTATTGTAATTTTCAGTTAATACTTCTCTTGCTCTGATTATTATTTTTCTTTATATTTATGTATTTTCTTTTTTCGGGGTAAGCAGTGTCACAGAAGAATTGTCTTATATTTTTTGTTGTGTTATGGTCCTTTATTAGTTCTATTATCAAAGCATCTGGTCAGAAATTGACAAGTGTGAAGAGTTTTATTTTGAGCTCGAATGGATTCTTTCACTGATATTTTTCTTTGATCCATCAGAAGGATCAATTTAATTAGGTTGCCTAGGGGCAAAGATGGGTGAAATTACCTGCAGAAACACATCCCTAAAATCTGCTATGCAATGCCATTCACGTCTTGCTTTTTACGCATGAAGTCCTTAATAATTGACCAACTGTAGCAGAACATCTTCATGAAGCTATTCATGAGTGTTCAGTTGTAATAGTTTTGATTTGTAAGCTTGTCATTTAAGATATATGTTACTGGTGAGATGATTGCTCAGAATCACCATGTTCAGATGGACTGACAGAGAGGAATAATTATGATCCTCATTGCTGTTTATTCTTCTGCTTCGTCTTTTCTGAATGTTGATGCAGTGAATTTGTTTGTGTCAGTTTGTGATAGACAACCATGTCCTCCCATGTCTCCAACAACTTCTTACTCAAAATCATAAGAAAAGCATCAAGAAAGAAGCTTGTTGGACAATCTCTAATATCACTGCCGGAAATAGAGCTCAAATTCAGGTGCTTGTGTACTTTTATCTTTCTTGTTTAATGAACACAAATTTTGCCAACTATGTGAAAAATTCAGTTTCATGAAATCAATTTTGTGCACATACACAATATGTATTTGCATCAATAAACTCGAGAAAAACTTGTGGGGTCTGCCTGTTCAGTCAATACAAATGGATGGGGAGTACTAATCTGATTTATCATCTCTCTACATTTTGATTTTTTTGACACTCTGGGGTTTTGTGTGAGTGACGAATTGTCTATAATGATAAGAGGGAGTTTCCGTGAGATGTCTACTTGACTTGCAATTGTCAACGGACCAGACGGTGGGACAGTATATGAACATCTTCATTATTATGAGTGTGGTTGAGATGAGAATGCAAGATGGATTTAGGGCAAACAGGCGGAGACAGTCTTATGGACCTATTAATAAAAACATTTTCCAGTAATTACACGTGACAGAAATTGCAAATAGATTGAGATGTTCCATGCATGGTGGAAAAGGGTAGAGCAAGGTATTGTTGACAGATCTAGTGATAGGATTTGTAGTGGTAAACCAAGAGGGAGAGACTGACCTAAACTGAACTGATATAAAGTAGCTTGAAGGATTGAGATCTCTATGGTTTATATAGGAACTGGCCTTAATGGATTGGACAGAGGATTCATGTAGCCTGCCCAAACTGTTAAATTGAGTCTTATGTTTGCACTTAACAGACAATGCTAATGGGTTTGTATTGTTAACCAAATAAATGGGAAAAAAGATCAAAATGCTTAGTCAACTGAGATTCCGTTTAATCTACTCTCTTAATTGTTATATATAAATGATCTTGATTTGTGTTAAGGGATGTGTTATATATGTTCTTTTTGACTGTACATGTACTTTCTGTGGACCGTGGCATTCAATTTAGGCCTTTCTTTTGCTCTTTTTGGCTACAAGATCAGCATAATAAAGAACTGCAGTTAAGAGTGGCAATCTAGTGGAACAGATAGTAACCGTTGCTTCTTCTGCAATCAGCTGCAAACAGTGAAAAGGTTCTGTTCAAAACTGTTTTAAGAGGTGAAAAGATTGGTCAGTACTTTCTAACTTAAGACAAGATAACGACCCAGATTAAGCTATTGGCATGAGAAATTTTATCCATAGAATTGGCAGAGCAAGGATGTAAAAGTGCATCTAATCTAATCGTTTCTTTTTTTCTTAAAGCATTTTTGAGATTGCTTGTTTACTTGTTATATGTTATTGTTATTGTCTTCTTCCTTAGCTTTCTGTTGAATTACTTTGAAACAGGCTGTCATTCAGGCAGATATCATTCTTCCTTTGGTGCAACTTCTCCAACATGCAGAGTTTGACATAAAGAAAGAGGCTGCATGGGCTATCTCCAATGCCACCTCTGGTGGATCTCCAGAGCAGATTAGGTATAGTCATTTTTTTTACATGGTGCACTATTCTAGTGGCAATGTTGAGCTGATATGTAGTGCCTTTCAGACAGTATGTTTGGAACCAATTTATAATTCCATTTCAGTCTCTGGTTAGATTTGGAAAGAAAAGGAACTGGAATTGGTGAAATTTTTTTAGTATTTTGGGATGTTTTGACACATGGTAAAGAAATGGAATTGAATATGAGATTTAGTTGAATTTAAGGACCTTCCAAGAAAAAGAAATAGACTTTTTTGCTATTTTTTTCCCAAGATTCTTTAAAATAATAAGGCCAGAGTGCAATTATGTATCCTTAGTTACAAATCCAAATCCTCATCTAGTGCTTATTTCTTTTAAAGTATACTCTTTTCTAACAGATCATTAAACACTTTTTATGACTTAGAATTGATGTTGGTTATTTCTGACTTAATATATCTTACATTATTTGTGTATATTGTGTTTTCTTTACCTATTCTTTTAGATGAATCAGTCACTCATTTGTTGATGTCTTGGCTAGACTACCTTTTTTTTTTTACTACTGTGTAATTCTACGTCGTTGGCAACAAATAACTCATTTTCTGTAAGTCTAGGTTTTCTTATGTCTCTTGCTGGTGCTCCCTTGTTCAGGAAATTCTCTGTTTTCTTTCTTTTTTATAATGATTTAGAGGGTGTTTGGCAAAGCTTATTTTAAACATCTTATAAGATGTTTTTGGAGCTTATAAGATATTAGATCTTATTTTTAAAATAAGTTGTTTAAGTGCTTCGATAAAATAAAATCTTGGATCTTATAAGATGTTAATAATGGTAATTTTGTAATTAAAATGATTAAAAATGAAAGAGCTTGTTAAGATCTTAAAAATAAGTTAGAGCCTCTTCACTTTTTTTAAAAAAAAATTTATAAACTCCTAACATCTTATTTTAAGATCTTTTAAGCTCTTTTTAAAAAAAATTACCAAACACTTTTTATTAACTTAAAAGTTCTTAAATATCTTATAAGATGTTTTAAAAAGCTTATAAGCTCACCGAAACACCCTCTTAGTCTCCCTAGGTTCCATACCTCTCTATATAGTAATCTGTCTCCTGGTTTTTCTATCCCAGTTCCTCTGCTTTTCCAGACCATTGCTCGCTTTTTCTCTCAAATGCTACCAGTACCACAAGCACACATGCAGAGACCTCATAGATGAATGCGTGTTGTTTTCTATGACTATTAATATAAAGCATTAAATGCCTCTCAATAATGATTTGCGCTTTTCTGTTATCTCAATCTTATGATGACAGTGCACCACATTGTGAGCCAAGTGAGTCGAGTCTAAAAATAATTGCAATCATCCTTACTCTTGCAGATTCTTGGCAAATCAAGGTTGCATTAAGCCACTATGTGACCTCTTGATTTGTCCAGACCCGAGGATCATTACTGTATGCCTGGAGGGGCTTGAAAACATTTTGAAGGTAGGTGAGGCAGATAAAGAAAATGGCCTGAATGGTGGAATCAACATATACGCACAGAAGATTGATGATTGTGAAGGATTGGACAAAATGGAGAATCTCCAGAGCCACGACAACAATGAAATTTATGAGAAGGCTGTGAAGATATTAGAAAAATACTGGGTTGAGGAAGACGGGGACCAAAATCTTGCTGATGGTGTAGATGGAAATCACCAAGGTTTCAGCTTTGGCAACAATCAGCCGAATGTTCCTCCTGGAGGCTTCAACTTTGGTTGAAAAAGTTTCCAGATCTGCCTTCTGCTTTAAGGTCTGTTCACTTTCTTCGAGTTTTGAACTTTGGTGGCTGTCTGTTTCTTGTTTTCAACTGTAATGGTTTTTGGTCTGGCAAATAGGCTTAAACTTGTTTGCAACGGTTGAGAGTATAAGCCTCTTTTAATTTGTTGTAGTCTGTTTTATTTACCCTTGCATTACAAAGGAAATACTTCTTGTTGGTCGACTGACTTTTTTATATTTAGGTTGTAGACTCGTAGTCTTGTCAAGTCTCAAGGGAATTCTTTTTCTATTGGAGAGCTTCACTTAGTGTGTGTTGATAAGCAGGCATCATTGTAATGTATGTTTTCTCTTGGCAATGACATTAGAAAATGGGTAATAAATATGGAGCCTGTTTGGTTATATCTTTATTTTCATTTTTTATTGTCAATATTATCAAGATTTGGGAAATTAGTTAGAAAAAATAAGTTGAAAATGAATTTGTATTTGGATAATTTGTCGGGAAAATAATGATTATATTTGATTTGGTAGGTTGTAAGTGGAGAAATATAGTAATAATAAAATAGAGAGGAAGATGTATAGGTTGTCGAGGGATGTGTTTTGAGATGAAAGTGAGTTGAAATTTTGGTGAAAATGATGATATATTATTATTGATAATTCGTGAAAATGGTAGAAAATAAACAAGTCCCATGGGCCGGAGTATCCTAATAGTGCCAATCTTACCGATGGAAGGGGACAAAATTGTATTATTTTATATATAGCACGAATGATCAACTATTGCAACAGCAAATGGAAAGCGGGTGAAAGTATTTGGGGGGCCCTTGGGAGTCTTTGGGAGAGGCATTAGATTGCTTTCCACTTTGCAAAGTCGACGGCCGAAGAGACGGAAGTATGAAGTTGAAGGGATTGTTTAAGAATACAAAGTTGAGCAGATTACTAATCTGTCGAGTTCAAATGTTAACCTTTAATTTGTGTGGAGTGCAAATATTAATCCTTGTTTATGGTACCATACGTACCTCTTTCCTCTAAACCACATTTTCAAAAGCAATGCGCTTGTTTTTAATAAAAATCTCGCGATTTTTGTTCAAAATAAATGTTACATCTCCAAGACTCCAACCCTCTAAAGCTTAAAAAATTCCACACTCCATTGAATTTCTGAATATTTTTAATAATATTCTCTTCCATTGATGGGGTAGCTAACCCACCTTATTTTAATTTCTTGAGACAGTATTGACCTCAAGTAAGATTTTATTAATTTCAATTTTAAAAAACTTTGCTCCACTGGAGCAAATGAAAAAGAAATTTAAGAAATAAATTTTTGATTTATAGTGAAAGAGAATTTAAGTCAATATTATTTAATGATAAATGTTGGAATGTTATTTAGTGACTATGATTGAAAAAGAAGGTTTATTTAGTGATTAGTATTGAAAAAGAAGAAAATAAATAGGGTTTTGATAAGTACAAGAATAAGAAATAAAAGGACAGAAGAGAAAGCCATATATATATATATATATATATGTTATATTTTTTTAGGTCTTTAATGTGAAAAAAATATGCTTTATTTATTTATTTTTATGTCTATAATATGAAAGATAGTATGTGTAGGATGCCTCTAAAATTTGGAATCGTTGTCTTTTTTGATTAAAAATAAAATCACCCCCTGTATATACTACGAAGACAAAAAAAAAAGAGAGAGAGAAAAAGAGAAAAAGAAATGTATGAAGCAAAAAGTATAGAGAATGGAAATATATAATTGTATGTATGAGGACAAACGTGCATGAGTTTATCTTATATTTGGGTGAGTAGACACCACCTCTCGAGTCTCGACCCCCCAAGGCCAAGGAGGGAACTCGAGCCAGCTCAAAACTAATAGGCGACGAGGGGGGGTTTATAATTATTTGTCATTTTGAAGAAGGCGGCTTAGCATGTGCTGCGTGCACCTTAATTTTTTTTATCCATTCGTACTCCTCTGACAATTGACAATTTTGAAAAGCAGATGCGTTAGGCACAGCTGGTTGTATTGGATCACAGCCGTCCCTACCTTATCTACAGGACAACTCCTTTAACCTGATGATATCTGTCCAAATTTTGCTGGAAATTTCTTTTGAGTTGTTATTTAATATAAATGCCCCTTTCCTTGTTAATTAATATATGCGGCAATCGGCAGTTGGCAGTTGGCAGTTGGTATATATGCGAATGTGACAAAATGACTAATTAGAAAAGAGGGTGGTTTGTAATTGTACGTACACAAATGTTTGGGTATATGAATATCTATATATGCTTCCATACCATGACGCCATGATCATATCACCGACTCTATCATGCAAGAAAAAAAAATGCTTATTTATATCTTCTTAATTTCATTCAGGTCATTGAATATATATATATATATATATATAAAACTAACATGTGCTTGATGCAATGTATGAAAAAGAATTTTAATATTAACATAATTTATTTTATTATAATATTTATTTTACTTTATGTGATTAAAAAATAAATCGTAATTATTTTTAGTATTTAAAGAAACAAAATTTATTACTAATTAAATAAAATAATATGAGTATTTCAATTTGAAAAATTATGTTTGAAAATAATTTGTACTTAAATAAGTTGTGGAATATGATAAATTGCTAACTCTAAGTTTATAAATTATACAAAAAAAATTTAAAATGATAAAATTTAAAAAAATAAATGAAAGCATTAAGAAAATAGAAGTAGAGCAAAATATTTAACTACGGGAAAAATTATTTTTTTTGTCCTATGAGGTTATCTTATTTTTAATTTTATCCTATGTTTGACATAATTAAAAAGTTAGTCCTATAAATATAAAAAAAAAAAAAATGGCATATTTAGTCCAATTGTAGTTGGAATTGAAAAAATTGGCCAAAAAATCTGATGTGGCATTGCCGGATTTTGTTAAATTTGAGGATGTTAGCTTAGGTGGTAAATTTTTATCTAGTTGGAAGAAGTCTTCTGCTTAGATATACATACATACATACATACACATGCATACATATATACACATATCATATGCACATATATATCCACATATAGTTATATAAATATAAATTATATATGTACATATATATGTATACATATATCCAATACCTCCCACCCTTGTTGTTGGACCACCTAGCCTCCAGCACCCTTTTTAGGTGGCCATGGCTGCCATTGCAAGCTTCCAAGCCACCTAGAAGCTTGGCCAACCTCCTAAGCAAAAATTCCTAATTTTTAAATATATTTCGGCATCCACATCAGATTTTTCAATCAAAACTTCCAATTTCGGCGATAATTGAACTAAATATGTCAATTTTTTCATATTTATAGGTCTAATATTTTAATTGCGTAAAATATAGGACAAAATTAAAAATCAAGTAAACATATAGGAGGAAAAAATTATTTTTTTCCTTTAACTAAATATGCATTTTAAATTAGACATATACTCATACATACATGCTATTTTTTTGATATGATGAGTAATTAAATAATTTTTGTAAAATATAAAAACTTTTTTATATGATTTCTTAATGATTTGAAAGTTACTATTACAATTTTTATGACATTTGAGATTTTTAAATATTATGTTTTTTTTTGTTAGTGTAAATATGTAAATCCCTTTATACTTTTTCTATGAAAATAATTTATAGTAGGTTATTATTTGATAACTAATTCAGTACGTATCTTGTAACACACAGTTTTTATAAACTAAAATATCTCCTAATATTCTATAGAGCTATGATAAGAAAAATTTATTTATATTTATTTATATATGTAGTTATTTTATTATTTTTAAAATTATAAAATAACATATATTATGTACATGAATAAATTAATAAGTAAATTTTCAATAATCAATTCAAGATAAAATATCACTCTCTCATACATAAGTTTTTTTTTATAAAAATATAAATATATAAAATTAATTAAATGGATACTTACGTTCAATCAAACATTTTTAATCTAACATCATTATTCCATGTAAATGTTTTTTATGAATTATTATAAGCAAAAATATTAAAGTAAAATAGGTGATATAATTATGAAATTATTTAATTGAATGTGAAAAAAAATATAAAAATTGATATTGTTTGCTATTTAAGTAGTCATTTATCAAGCTTTTAAAAATTTACAATTATGTCAACTATATTTATATATTCCATACAAAAGAACTTATTTCGAATAATTGAAAATGAGCACTCTATTATATTGATAAAAAAACTAAATGATTTAAATTACTAATATAAAAATAAAGTTTAGAGTCTATAGTTGTTGCGGGAAGTAACTTTCTATATTTAAAATATTCTCCGGATTAAATTATTTGTTAAATTCTATATATACAATTTTATCTAAAAATATTTTATATATCTAAAAAATATTATTGTAAAAATAGTTAAATTTTAAAATTTTGATAAATTGAGTTCTTATATATCAATAAATTTATAATTATTCATTTCTCAAACTTATAACTCTTTAATAAAAATTATGAAATATCATTAAATATATTTTGAATTTTCAGTGAAAGAAAGTAGAGATAAGATATAACCATATTGGTTAGAGATAATAATCAATAACTAATGAAAATCATGTAATTGAATTAAAATACTCAAAATTCTAAAAATTTTCCATTTGGCAAAAATTGTGCAATTAGAATTAAAATTACACAATTACAAGTACCACAACATTGTACTACATGTAATAGTACTAGCATGTGTCCAGTACGAAGCACCAAAAATAATTATATAATTAAAAGAATTTATTTTATAATAATATTTATTTTACTTCATGATTAAAATATGAATTGTAATTATTTTTAGCATTTAATGAAAAAAATCTATTTCTAATTAAATAAAATAATATGAATATTTTAATTAAAAATATTATGTTTGAAGATAATTTATACTTAAATAAGTTGTAGAATATCAAGAATTGTTTACTCTAAATTATAAATATACAAAAATTTATAAAATGATAAAAATTTAAAAAATAAATAAAAGAATTGAGAAAATAAAAATAGCATAGAATATTTTACTGAATATGCTTTTCAAATTAGATATATATATATATATATTTATACATACATATGCTCATATGATAAATAAGCAAATAATTTTTTTCTATAATATAAAGTTTTTTTGTTTGATTTCTTAATAATGGGGAAGTTATAATTAAAATTTTCATGACATTTAAAAATTTTAAATGTTAAATATTTTTTGTTAGAGTAAATGTATAACCTCTTTGTACTTTATTTATGAAAATAGCTTACAATAGGTGATTAATGATTTGATAACTATTTCAATGAGTAGTTTGTGACATACAATTTTCATAAGCTAAAATATTTTTTAATGTTCCATATAACTCTGATAAGTAAAATTTATTTATTTTTATTTATATATGTAGTTATTTTATTATTTTTGAAATTATCAATTACATATATTATGTACATGAATAAAATAATAAGTAAGTTTTTAATATTCAGTTTAAAATAAAATATCAATATCTCATAAGTTTCTTTTAAAATTATAATACAAAAATTACAAATAATTAAATGGATATTATTTCAATCAAATTGTTTTTGATATCACATCATTAATCTATATAAAAATATTTTTATAAATTATTATAAGAAAAATTATTAAAATAAATTTACCCAATATAATTATAAAATAACGTAATTAAATATACTAAAAATATAATAATTGATATCATTTATTATTTAAGTGGTCATTTATCAAACTTTTAAAAATTTTCAACTATGTCAACTATATATAAGCCCCTTTTAAAATAATTTTATTTTAAATAATTGAAAATGAGTTCTCCATTATTATATTAGTAAAACACTAAATAATTTAAATTAATAATATAAAAATAAAATTTAAAGTTTATATTTGTTGTAGGAAGTAACTCTTTATATTTGAAACAAATTCCTTAATGAAGGTATTTGTTATATTCTATATATATAATTTTATCTAAAAATATTTTACGTACCTATAAATATTATTCTAAAAATAATTGAGTTTTAAAGACTTTGATAAATTGAGGACTTGCATATCAATTAATTTATAATTATCCATTTATCAAACTTTTGACTCTTTAATAAAAAAATGATGATTTGATATTTTACATAAATATTTGTTTATCTCTTTCATAATCAATGGATGAGTTGTACAATTTTTTAGGTAAGTCTCTAAAAAAGAAAAAAAAAATTAGGTAACTCATGATATTAAGTGATAATTATGATTTTTAAGTATTTTAAACTATGATTTTTAAGTATTTTAAATTATAATTTTTAAGTATTTTAATTTTAGTTTTGAAGTTGTCTAGAAAATAATTATTTAATTAATAAATAAAAATAATTTATTTGATCAAATGATTGAATTTATTTATTTATTTATTAATTTTTTGAGTAGAAATAATTGAATATTGTATTATTTCAACTAAAAATAATGTGATTGTATCTATATAAATACAAACAAATTATTAAATATGAAAATTTGGTTGTTGTTTTGAAATAACTTAGTTATCAACTACGTTTTTGGATAAATTTTAAGCCTTTTTGGATAAAAAATGTAAAATTAAATTAAAAAAAATCTCACTCCTTAAATAAGAAATAAATTAATATTTATTAGAGCTCATATTTAGATTATTTCATTACTTTGTATATTCATTTAATTTTTGATAGTTAATATTATCAAAGTGAATATAAATTACTAAATATGAAATATATCAATTGTGTAAAAGTATTTACTTAACAATGAAATTTTTATTTTTAGCTGTATGTACATAATTTTTTATAAATAATTTATTTATTGAAGAGAAATAAGATGATTTTCTTATAAACAAAATATTATAAATAAGTAAAGATTCAACCAATCGAAATAAACTTATCGAAGCAAATGATATTATATAGAAAAAAATGAAAAAAAATTCTTTCTTATATGTACATAATTTGAAATGGGTAAATCAAGTGCTAATAAATTTAATAAAATTTTTGTAGAAAAATATACAAAATTTCTTCATTCATGTGATAAGAAAATAGGAATAATTTCAGCAATTTAATAAAATTAATATTTCATAACATCACATTATTTGAGGTACATTTTTCAAATATGAAGTATATATATCACTTTTTTTTTATTTAGAGAAATCGAGAGAGGAGCAACTAGAATAATCGTAAAATAAGAATTCAATATCAAAGATAAACTCTTATATGAACATACATAAATATTTGAAAATAGTATTAAAAATAAATATATATAATTAATTAATGGAAATAAAAAAGTACTATATGCTGACACTTTAAAGTAATATAAAAATTAGAATCCTAAGTTGACCACGAGAACTTTAATTTTGTATAAATATTGAGGAAATCATAAAATAATAACATTGATAAAATATTTAAATATAATAGAAACAATATCTAATTAATTTAGAATAAAAACAAAACAAAAATAATATAAATATGTGCTTCAAAAAAAATAAATTTTTTTATACAAAATGAACTTTAAATTAATTATAAAGAAAAAATAGGATTATATTATGCTAATTGGGGAAAGAAGTCCTATAATTAAAAATATAGAATTGTTCTACGAATAATGTAGAAATAAAATGTAAAAAGAATAATTGTAGAATAAATTTTTTTATATATAATAAATAAAATATTTATCTATTCATCTTGTGATAGATTAAATTTAAAAGATAGAATTTTGTGATAAGAGTACTTAACATGATACTTATAAAATATTGTTAAATTATAAACTTATTTAGTGAGATTAAAATACGATTATAGGTACTTTTTGAATTATCTTATGAGATAAAAAAAAAACTATATTGCAATTCTGGATACTCACAAGATGATATTTTTAGTTATCATAGATAAGTTGATCATATTAAAATGAAATACAAAAGTAAATAAACAACCAATAAAAATTTTTCAACTGAATTAAAAAAATAAAAATTCTAAGAATTTGACATTTGGCCAAAATAACACTATTATAATTAAAATTACACAATTATGAATCCCACATCATTGTGCTACATAAAATAGTACTAGCGTAAACCTCATGCTATGTACGGTATATTTACTTAATTAAATTAAACTAAAAAAATATAAATATGCAACTAATTTTTTATAATGAGGGGAATAGATATGAACACTTTATCTACTCTAAGCTTTATCTTATAGAGGATTCACGATTTCAGTTTCAAATCCTGATCTAATTCATTTGGGTCAAGTAGATCCACATAAAAAATATAAATTCTATACTATTTCAAATTATTTTTTAGTAATAAAATTATTTTGATCCAAAAAACTAAGATCCTTTATTAGCTTGAATATTCTATATTAAATGAAGAAGAAGTTCAAAAAAATATAAAATATTGTTTAAGAAATTCTTGTTGTGTATACAATAAATAATAAATGGAGATAAAACTGCAAAAATTATGTAACACATCAAAATAGGATATTTTAAAGAAACTTGGGTTATTTAATTAATCAAATAAAAAGGATGTATAATGAATAAATAAAACTAAATTAATTAATAAAAATGAAAAAACAAATTAAAAGGTAGTTTTTAAATCCAAGTAAATCTGAAGAGGGGAAAATTGGGGTTATATGTATATGTATATAAATGATACACACGTTATTTACATACAGTTAACTTGAAAAATATTGAATTAATTTGATAAAGAAAAAATATGAGTAAAAACCACAATAAAATAATGAAAGTGAAAATAATAATAATTTTTAAAAATGAAATTGAAAAAACTATCTGTCAAACATGATATTTATGGTCCAAAATAGAGGAAGAAAAATAGATGCATTTGGAGAATATTGAATAGAAAAATTCACCCAACAAAGAGAAACTATAATGAATTACAAACTAAACCAAATTGCTATAATTGACAAAAGAAGGAAAAAAAAGATAAGATAACAACAAAACTTGCAACATAAAGAAGTACTTGATACATCCTGGGAAAGGTTCAAAAATCCCAAATAGCAAAAGTGAATGTGAAAATAAAGTGAAAAAAAAAAAACAAAAATAAGGTGGCTTGCAAGTAATTAAAAAGCAAAATACTTTGTAATCTTATAGATTTTCCACTCTTAATGGTAGGACACCTTTTTAGAAACTGTTCTAATATCTTTTATTTTCAACAAAATATTTATTAATCACATATACACATACATAAAATGAGAGAGAGAGAGAGAGAGAGAGAGAGAGAGAGAGAGAGAGAGAGAGAGAGAGATCTAAATGATAAATGCATCAATACATAATGTTACGCTCTCATGCATATATTAAGAATGGATCAATAATACATAATGTTACGCTCTCATGCATATATTAAGAATGGATCAATATAAAAATGAAAAAAATATGAATGTAGATACATGACGTAATGAATGTTCACTTGAGAGTTTAGGATGAAAGAGATTTTATTAGGGTTACCTTAAAGAAGAAGATGAAGAAAATAGAGAAGATAAAAAGAAAAAAAAAATCCTTTTTTGGTAATGCAAAAAAATAAAAAATGATTTGCTTTATGGAATGAAATTTATAGAATTTTTTTTTTTTTGTAGGAGTCCTTAATTTGGTGCTCATAAAATATCTTTTGAATTTTAAACTTATCAATTGAGATAAAAATTTATGACTATGAATATTTTGAATTATTTGATGATATAAAAATATATGATTAAATTTTGAATAAACATGAATTCATGTTTTAGTTATAATAGATAAGTTCATTATATAAAAAAAATAAGAAAAATCAAATTAACAATCAATGAAATTTTTCTTAATTTAATTAGCAAACTCAAAATTCTAAAATTTAGAACTTGGTTGAAATTGCATAATTGTGGGTCCACAGAGTTGTGTTATATATAATAGTACTAGTATGTACTTGGTGCGATGCACCAAAAATAATTTATTTTACTTCACGTGATTAAAACATGAATTGTAATTATTTTTAACATCTAATGAAAGAAAATCTATTACTAAGTAAATAAATTAATATAAATATTTCAATTAAAAATACTATGCTTTAAGGTATTTTATACTTAAATAAGTTATAGAATATTAAGAATTGTTCACTCTAAGTTTATATAGAAATTGATAACATGATAAAATTTAAAAAAATAAATAAAACAATTAAGAAGATAAAAATAGTGCATAATATTTTACTAAATATGCTTTTTGATTTAGATATATATTTATACTTATATATTTCGATATCATAAATAAGCAAATAATTTTTTTCTTTTCTGTATGATTTCTTAAAAATTTAGAAGTTATAATTACAATTACATTTTCATAACATTTGAAAATTTTAAGTGTTAAATAGTTTTTGTTAGACTAAATGTATAACCTTTGTACTTTATCTATCAAAATAACTTGCATTAGGTTATTGATTATTTGATAACTAACTCAAAAGTAGTTTGTAACATACACTTTTTATAAGTTAAAATATCTCTTAATATTCCATATAACTCTGATAAATAAAATTTATTTATTTTTATTTATATATGCAATTATTTTATTATTTTTGAAATTACCAATTAACATATATTATGTAAATAAATAATATAATAAGTAAATTTATAGTATTAAATTCAAAATAAAATATCAATCTTTCACAAGTTTCTTTTATAAGTACATAAAAGTATACGAATAATTAAATAGTTACTTACTTTCAGTCAAACTTTTTTTTATCTCACATCAGCAATTCATGTAAAACTTTGTATGAATAATTATAAGCGCAAATATTAAAATATATGTACGCCATATAATTATACAATAGAGTAATTAAATATATTAAAAAAATTTAAAAATTGATGTCATTTGCGATTTAAGTGGTTGTCTATCAAACTTTTGAAAATTTTCAACTATGTCAACTACATATGCCCATATAAAAGAATTTATTTCAAATAATTGAAAATGAGTTCTCCATTATTATATTGGAAAAAACTGAAATGATTAAATTAATAATATAAAAATAAAGTATAGAGTTTATAGTTGTTGTAGGAAGTAACTATTTATATTTGAAACAAATTTTCAATAAAATTATTATATTCTATATGTAGTTTTATCTAAAATTATTTTACATATCTAAAAATATTATTGTAAAAATAATTAAATTTTAAAGACTTTGATAAGTTGAGGACTTATATATCAATTAATTTATAATTATTCATTTATCGAACTCCTAACTTTTTAATAAAGAAGCGATTGCTTGTTATTTTACTTAAATATTTATTTATCTCTTTCATAAGCTACAAATAAGTTGTAAAATTTTTTTAAATAAGTCACGATATTGAGAGAAAATTATGGATGAGGGTGAAATCTGCTTATGATTGAATAGGGCTAGAATCTAAGTAAGTTGACCTAAGGATAGTTGATGGATGATCTCAAAGCTGGTTGGGGTCGAGTCTTGCAATTAGCAGCAAACGTCAAGCTAGCTAAGATGTCCTTGGTACAAGCATTCCAACGTTCAACTTAGTATATGATCACTAGATAACTGAGCAACAGAGTGAGGGCTTTTAGATGTAGAATGTCATACCTTCCAAGAGGCTAGTTGAAAGCTATTTATAACCTTCCCATGGGGAGTGGTATGTCTGGGATACTCCTATTGCTTGGAATAGGCGATTTATTATCAAGTAGAGACCTTTAAGTCTTCTCTTGCTAATGTACTATTCAAGGTGACGTTGTTTCCTACTTCTCAGGACAAAGAGGTACCTTAAGGGCGCATAAGCCTGTAGGCGGCTGTAAAACGCAGTATGGGTAGAGACATGCACCATTAATACGAAGGTGTGTCCAATGATGGATCATATAATGCGACACGGCGGGTTGTCGCTTTCCCTTGACCATGGAGGTCGAGGGATGAGTCAACAAGAAATGCCTTAGGTCCTTTCCATCGGGCATGAGGGGCTAGCCATAGCGTGTTGTAAATGGTCGACCAACCTAGTCGAGTGGCACTCGACCGCTATGGTCGAGTTCTAACAATTTGTCTAAGTCAATAATTTTGTATAGCTCAAAGGCCCAGAGGCCGAATGCTAGTTGATGGCCAGATTGGGCCGTGGTGGATTATGTTGGTTTCTACTCTTTTGAGCCCAGGCTTAGGCCTGCTGGGCCATCCTATATCAATTATGATTGTTAAGTATTTTAATTTTACTTTTGAAGTATATTTAATACAAATTATGTAAAAGTTATATATATATATATAAATTGTAAGTTGTCTAGAAAATAATTATATAATTAAGAAATAAAAGAATTTATTTGATCAAATGATTGAATATTTTTTATTTATTTAATAATTTTTTGATTAGAAATAATTGAAGATTGTTTTACTTCAACTAAAATTAAAGTGATTATATCTGTATAATTATAAAAGAATTTATTAAATATGAAAAAATAATTTTTGTTTTGAAATACCTTAGTTGTCAACTACTTCTTTTGGATAAATTTTAATTTTTTTGGATAAAAATGTATAATTAAATTAAAAAATCTAACTCTTTAAAGGAAAAAATAAGTTAATATTTATTAGACATCATATTAATTAGATAATTTCATTACTTCGCATATCCATTTAATTTTGTTTGGTTGATATTATCAAAGTGAATATAAATTACTAAATATGAAATATATCAATTGTAAAAAAAGTATTTACTTAGCAATAAAATTTTGATTTTTAGTTGTATATACATAACTTTTTTATAAATAATTTATTTATTGAAGAGAAATAAAATAATTTTCTTATGAAAATATTATAATAAGTAAAGATACTACTAGTCGAAATAAATTTATCAAAGCACATGATATTATATACAAAAAATTAAAAAAAAAAACAAAATCTTTCTTATATGCATGTAACTAGAAATGGGTAGATCAAGTGCTAATAAATTTAACAAATATTTTATAGAAAAATATATAGCATTTCTTCATTCATTTGATAAGAAAATTAAAATAATTTCAATGACTTAATAAAATTATAATAGTTTTTAAATATCTCATTATATGACATTATTCGATATACACTCAAATATAATGTATATATAATTTTTTTTATCTAGATAAATCGAGATAGCTGCAACTAAAATAATAGTGAAATAAAAATTCAATATCAAAGATAAATTCTCAAATGAACATATAGAAATATTAGAAAATAATATTGAAAATAAATACATAAAATATAATTCATTGAAATTAAAAAAAGTAATGCACACTGACGTGTTTAAGTAATATAACAATCACAATCCTTAGTTGGTCATAAGAACTATAATTTTAAATAAATATTGAGAAAATACTAAAGTAATAACATTGGTAAAATATTTAAATCTATTAGAAAAGTATCTAATTAATTTAAGATAAAAAAAATTAATATACAAATATATGATCAAAAAAATATTAAAAATTTTCTATGAAATGAACTTTAAATTAATTAAAAAGAAAAAATATTATTATATTATGCTAATTGGGCAAAGATGTCCTACAACTAAAAATATAGAATTATACTGCAAATAATGTGGAAATAAAATGTACAAAGAATAATTGTTGAATAACAAAATTTACATATAAAATAAATAAAATATGTATCTATTAATCTTGTGATAAATTAAGTTTGTAAATAGAATTTTGTGATAAAAATATTTGATGTGGTGCTTATAAAATGTTTTTAAAATTATAAACTCATTTAGTAAGATAAAAATATGATAAGAGATATTTTTTGAATTATTTTATGAGATAGAAATTTATGTTGCAATTCTGGATAAACATAACATGATATTTTAGTTACAATAGATAAGTTGTTGATCATATTAAAATAAAATATAAAAGCAAATAGACAACTAAGAAAGTTTTTTAATTAAATTAAAATACTCAAAATTTTAAGAATTTGCTGTTTAGCCAAAATTGTACAATTAAAATTACATAATTATAGATCCCACGACGTTGTGGTATATATAATAGTATACATAGATAGATAGATTTGTATTGATACGAGAATAGTAGGTTCTTCAATACATGTTTCTTTTAATGGGCCTTGAGAACGTAATGTCTATAATTTTAAAGTCTTAATCTTTTTCATGTGAGCAACACCTCATAGACCTTTGGTTTGAATTCATTTGATATTAAAATATATAGATCGGCTCAAACACTTTAGTAGGATTTTAAAATAGTATTTGTATGTTTTGATTATTAAGAATCATAAAAAATACTGCTTTATTTCTTATGTATTTGTTTTTGAATTTTGAATAAGATATAACATTAACAATTAAAACATTGTGAATCTTGAGTCGGATATTTTTTGAATATGTTGTGTTTAACCTAAAATTTGGCCAGTTGATAGAATTTTTTTTTGACTATTTATGCGCCGTGACGCCATGTTAATCGATCAAAAGATGATTAAAATTTTTTTAAACAAAAACAATACATTTTCAATCTCCTGATTTTTTTTTATTTAAATAGATAAATGGGTTGAATCGAGGATTTGAAGCATTTTGCAAATAGCTGCTCTACTTTCTTACTTTTCGAAACTTCTTTTCAAAATAACAAAATCTTTCATTAATGAGTACCACAAAATAATGCCAAATTTCCATATTTAACAATAAATTTAGTCATCATATCTTTGTTTTCTTTCTCTTATAGTTTTTGTAAGTGAATTTATTTTCAACTAATCAAAAGTGGCACGTGTAAAAAAAGAAAAATTATTAATTTAAAGCCTTCTATTTATATATTGAATTCATTAAATTTAATTCTGAAAGGTAGATAATTAAATATATTTAATATCCTAATATTTATTTAATGTACAAATCAAATATAACCTAGTGTCAAGACAAAGTATTACAAGCAAACAAATAAGTTTTGTAGCCTAAAAATTTCATGATAAGCAAGCTGTGAGATGTAGTTTATCTAAGTACGTGAACCAATTAAGTGAAAGCAATAATTTTGATATTATTTCTTGGATAATATGGATAAGAAAGAGATAAATATTGAAGAAGTTTAAGTTGTTAGTAAGTCTCGTACTTGACCATCTATATGAAAAGGCGATCAAAGTTTAATAGAACATACAAAAACAAATAAGTAAAAGCTCATATATCAAATTCTAAGTTAGGGATGCAAATGAACCGAGTCAGCTCGTAAGCCTGACGAGCTGGCTCGAAAAGTGTTAGAACTCGAGTTCGAGCCGAGCTCGAGCCAAGTTCGTATAAGGTTCAAGTAGAGTTCGAGTCAAATAATTTTTGTTCGTAGGTTTGCGAATAGGCTTATAAGCATGTATTTTTTTTAAATAATATTTATATAAAAAATTATAATAATACATTAAGTTTACATTTCAGGCTTGAGCTTGAACCCAAACTTGAACATATAACTTTATCGCAATGTCAAACTTAACTAATTGAATTGGGCTCGAACATGGCTTGAGCCTCAATTTTTAAAGCTCTAAAAAAAATAATCAAAGCTCAAATTCTCATAACTTGAGCCTTGAAACCTAATACCATAGTTTTAAAGCTTCACATTCTGGCACGACGAAGTAATGCAACCAAAATGTCCCATATCTCTTTAAGATGTCAAATCATTCATTCTTTTGATTTCAAAGTCAAAGTCTGATTTAAAAAAAAAGTCATAATATCCTTCCATCAAGTGAAAGAAGTACTATATCATACATCTAAAATTAAGCTTTGAAGCCATTGGATCACAAATAGGGAGAAAAGGACTACAGAATTAATCTTTTTCATTAGGAATTTTTGTTCAATTGTTAATGCAATTTCACTATAAAAAAATATAAGATTAACAAAAACAAATAGCAAAAATATTTATATTATTACTAATGGCATATATTAAATAATAATAACTTTTATCTTATTACTAATGATATCGATAAGTAACACAAATTTTTGTTTTGTCACAATATTTAATAATGACAAAAATTAATATTTTAAGTTATCAATTTTGACAATTAGTAGTACATCTATAGTGACAACCTAGTGCAATAAAAATTGTAACTATAATTTGGGGTTAATACAAATTGACCCTATGTGATAAACAAAATAGGCAAAATACCCCATATGCTAAAAAATCAAAAAATCAAAACACCACCATGTGTTTTTAAAATCATGCGCGTTGCCTCCTCTATGATAAGAGGTGTTTTGTCTATTTTTATAAACACTTGGTGGTGTTTTCATTTTTCATTTTTTTTTATTACAAGGGTATGTTTTGTCTATTTCAATTATTACATAAGGGCAACTTGCACTAGTCTCTATAATTTGTGATAAACTTTTAATTGTCACTCTAAATATGTTACTAATTATTAATGGTTGCAATTTAAGTACTATTTTTTTCACACTTAAGTTTGTAAAAAATATTGAATTGAAAAAATAGAATTTTTTATTACTTAATATATAATTAGTAACAATTATTAGATAGTTATTTATTATTTTATCACTAATTTTCTGTTTTCTTATAATACTTATTCACATTTTTTAATCCCATAATTTGTTTATTACGGAAAACAAAATTAATGTGAGCAGTTTTTTTTTCCATCTTTCCAAGATTTTCATTACAATTTATATCATGACACATGCTCATTAATTGACATTTGAATCTCACAATTTGGATGCGACTAAATTCCGGTCTTCACTATAATTTTCAATCCCTTTCTTGATGTCCAACTGTTCGGCATTTGTCGCCCCGCAGACAAAGCAACGCGTTGGTAAAGTGTAGCTTTCAAGCTTTGAAAGTCAATTTTGCCCCCACAAAAAAAACAAAAAGAAGAAGAAGAAGAAAATTGATTGTAAGTGCAAATTTCTTTATCTGCAAAATTAAAATTACAAGATAAAAAAAATTGTACAATAAAATAAAATTGAAACTTATCAATTGCATATTTAATCTCTAATTTAATTAGTTTATTCTTTTCTTCTAAATACAATTTTGAAATTTGATGAACTCCGTGATGAACGTTTTAAACGTCATGAATCTCTGTAATTTTGATTTGAAGAAAATAATACTAATTCAAAGGCATTGCATCTTAATATCAAATAAAATGCCAAAACATGATGAGCCCTGCAAAGAATGCTTTGAGCGCCGTGGATTTTATCAAATTTGATTTGAAAAAAATAACGTCAATTCAAAGGTTTAACATTTTAATCTCAAATCAAACGCCCAATATGATGAGTTCCATGAAGAGTGCTTTGAACGCCATGAATCTTTTTGAATTTGCTTGAAAGAATTGTTAGATTCCTTTAAAGTTTCTCTCTCACTTGCTAGGATTTGTGTTGTGTGTGGGATGAGCTTTGATCCCCCTTTATATAGATACTTAATGGTAGACTTCTAGATTAATTTGAACTTTTTTAATGGTTACCTTTTCGATAAAATAATATTAATTATTAAGAGATAATATCAAGTATTAAGAAATAATATCAAATATCAAGAGATAATATCAAATATCAAGAGATAATATCAAATATCTTTGATTTAATTGGTTCATAGATAGAGACATTTCATCTTTGACATTTATCAATATTTGATTTGAAGATAAAATAAATATTAGAGTATTAATTAAAATTAACTATTTATCTTTTGAAATTAAATTTAATAAATCCCAAAATATAAATAGAAATTTTAAATTAATATCTGATATATTATTTTACATATGTCACTTCTCAATTGGTCAAAATTAGTATGCTTACAAATGTTCACACTTGAAGGCTCATCGAAAGATTTGTCCATCATCCACAAAAGGCAAGGCTTAAAGTATCTAAAAAATTTTCCTTTTCTCTCCATTTTTTCAAATGTGTATGCGACAAGAAATCCTCTAAGCATTCCTTATGATATGAAGCCCTTCTACAAACATGTTGTGCACTGCCATCAAGAACTATATGTCTTTATGCGATCTTCATGGATTTTGTGAATTGCCAATAATTGGAGATTTTTATGATAAAGTCCTCCCATTTGCCTAGGAACCCAATGAAGGGATCAAGTTATAACGTAATTCAAAGTAAACATCTTTTTTAGGGGGTGTTGTTCACAGTTTTTACTCATGTAGGCTAGAAATAACATGCAATTTAGGCTCATATGCCAAGGAGTATATTTAATTTGAATAGACATTTTGTACTTTTGTTAAGGAGTTTACTTGAGTTTGACTTAATAAATCTATTTACACTCTTATCAAGGAATACTTGAAGAGACTTTAACTTAAAAATTTTAGACAGTTTATGTTCGTATCTAGGAGTATTATTGACTATTTAGGCTCTGATCAAGAAGTACATTGGAGACTTTAACTTGAGAATTTTAGATAGCTTCTGCTTGTATCTAGGAACATTGTTGACAGTTTAGACTCTTATCAAGGAGCATTTGAAATTTGAAGACTTGATCTTTAGACTTGAAGATTTGAGTGTTTGATTTGAAAACTTGAAGACATGAGTTTTGAAGTTGGAGATTTGAAGACTTGAATATTTGATTTGGTGAGTTTGCATTTGGAGATTTGAGAATTTGTTTCTTGGATTTAAAGACTTTGATTCTTGAGAACTTTAGATAGTTTATGCCCTTATGTAGGAGCATTATTGATAGTTTAAACTCTTATCAAGTAATATTTCTTATTTGAAGATGAAAATTAATTGCCTCCAACACATATATCATCATTAACATCACTTTAGTCTTTTTATTCATCAAAATTCATGCTCATTTCAATATTTTGTGCATAAGTAATCTTCAAAAGTTTTTGGTTTAATTCCTTGAAGTATGTGGCAAAGACTCCAATGCACTTCTTGGATACATATCTCAATTGCTAAAGCCTCTGACAATTGATCTTTGCAGTTAAGACTCAAATTTCTTCAATGAATCATATAGTTAATGATAGGTTCTTCTTTCTACCGGCAAGAATTGATGAGTTCAGTCATGCTAACTATCCTTTAGGTATTGTAGAAGTGATTGGGGAACTCTTGTTCCAGTTGCCACAACTATTAATGGAGCATGTATCCAAGTCAGTATATTAATCAAAAGCATTGTCCTTTAATTATCAAACAAATTGCTTGACTAGATGATCTCCATATGTTCTAATATTATCACAAGTCTTAATGAAATGAGTCATGTGCTGCTTTGGGTTGCTCTTGCCATTGAATTGCTGAAACTTTGGGGGCTAGTAACCAATCGGCATCTTCAAGTTGTCAATCTTTTTAGTATATGGTTTGGAGTAAGCTGTAGATGACTTAGAACTACTATCAAGCTTGTTTTTAATAATAAACTTCTTCAATGGATCAACAGGAATTAGTCTATTAGTGGAAACTTGTTTTTCATTTGTAGTCTTTTCATTTTTAGCTAACTGTTTCTTTGTGGATGTTTGTCCTTCATTTGGAGCCTCAATTTGTTTATCCACCGTGCAACTGGCATCAAGATTGTCCACTTTGCTCATCCATTTGAGAGATTTAAAAATTTTGCTCTTTGATGTGCTTCGTGAGTCCTTTAATAGCTTTCATCAAATTTGGAATTTATTTCTCCAAGGTTGTAGCACCTGTCACCGTCATGTCACCATGCTCGAGGAATTTGATGTTGAGTGGGGAATGGGTGTTGCAGATTCTTCCTTTAAGTCTCTACTATCTTCAATCTTATCAATAAAATACGGCAACACATTTTCCATAGCAAGCCAAGGAGCCACCTTTGAAGATGATTGCAACTTCTTGGACGTACTTCTTGTGATAATGCCAACACTTTTTGCTCCGGTACTTGAAGAATTTGATATAGTAATTTTCAATGCAGTAGTCTGGTTGGTGGCTATTTGATGCTTTAGTCTTGATGGAAGAAAGAGATGAGAGGTAGAGATGGTTCCATCAGGCGTGCCAAAATTTGTTAGCCCAAATTTCTTTGTCTGCAAAATTAAAATTACAAGATAAAAAAAATTATAAAAATAAAATAAAATTGAAACTTATCAATTGTGCATTCAATCTCTAATCTAATTCCCTTATTTTTTCCTTCCAAATACAATCTTGAAATTTGATGAGTTCCGCAATGAATGCCTTGAACACCATGGATCTCCTTAAATTTGATTTGAAGAAAATAATACCAATTCAAAAGGCTTTGCACTTTAATCTCAAATCAAACACTAAAATATGATGAGCTTTGCAGATAATATTTTGAACGCCGTGGATCTCTTTGAATTTTATTTAAAGAAAATAACGCCAATTCAAGGACTTTACACTTTAATCTTGAATTAAATGCTAAAATATGATGAGCTCTATAAAGAACATTTTGAATGCCATGGATCCCCTTGAATTTGCTTGAGAGAATTATTGAACTTCTTTAAAGTTTCTTTCACTTGCTAGGATTTCTGTTGTGTGTGGGTGAGCTTCAATCATCCTCTTTATATAAATGCTTGATGAGAGACTTTCAAATTGACTTGAACTTCTTTAATGGTTATCTTTTCGATAAGAGAATATCAAAATCAAGAAATAATATCAAGTATTAAGAAATAATATCAAATATTAAGAGATAATATCTAATATCTTTGAATTGATTGGTTCATAAACATAGACACTTTATCTTTGTCACTTGTTAATATTTGATTTTGGGCATAAAATAAATACTAGAGCATTAATTAAAATTAACTATTTATCTTTTAAAATTAAATTTAATAAATTCCAAAATAAAAATAGAAATTTTAAATTAACGTCTAATTAAGACTGTCAATGGGTTGGATCTAGATTGAATTTGTTATATCCGAATTCGAATCTGATTATCAAAATTCATATTCGAATTCAATTCAAAATCCTATAGGCTATTTGTTAGTTACCATATCCAAATCCGATTAAAAAGTTCAATATGCTTTAATTTCTTTCTTTTCTCTTTTGAATTTTATAAAAATATTGTATTTATAAAGTAAATATATGTCATATTTAAATTTTTAACAACTTTTTATTATATATTAGTCTAAAAATTAAATATTTGAATACTAAATTCCTATTTCACATTATATTAATGCATATACGACTATTACATGTTATCATATTTGACATTTTATCTATATTCTTCTTATTTTTTAGGTTAAAGACTCAGTATTAATAGTATAATATAGACATGAACATATATTAGGTTAATATAATATATAGATTTTATTTTAAAATTTTTATTAATATTATATATAAGAGAATTAATTTAATAAAAAATATTAAAGTTTGAATTTGGATCTTTAATGGATCAGATTATTTAATTCCATATTCGATCCACTTATTTTGAATTATGATATTTATACTCAGATCTTATTCATTGGATATTTTAATCGAATAAAAATTCTATAATTCAATTCGAATTTAGATCAAACTCGAATTAAAAGCTGATCTATTGATAGCCCTACATCTAATATGTTATTTTACACATATCACTTCTTAATTGGTCAAAATTAATATACCTACTTTGAAGCGTTGAAAAATTTAAAAGCAACGCGGTGGGAAGCGAGTAAACTCGAAACAGAAGTTGTTTCGTGAGGAAATGACACCTTTTTTTTGGCGCCAAAATATATAAATAAGATAAAATTCAAAGAGAAAGAAAGCGAGAGAAAGAGATAGAGATAATAATTTTATTTTTAATTTTTATTTAAAGAGGTGAAAAGTTGCGCTGTGGCATATATTTGATTGAGTAGAGCAGAGCCTTATGTTTTATAAATCTATACAACCCTTACTGGGTAATATATATGATGCTGCTACGAGCTAGAAGGTCAGGTACTCCGATGAATTTGAGTGTTTTTGGATTTGAGATCTGCAACC
>JACGDI010005707.1:1118284-1167039 GCA_014898725.1 Jacaranda copaia
TGAGATTGATGGTGTTCCATGGGTGGGGAAGTTCCTCTCTTTACGTGTTGGCCAACCTGTAGGCATTGTGCTTTGCTACTTTGATAATAGAGTATGGCCCTTTCCACTTTGGTTTGAGCTTGCTCACATTCTTGGAGACATCCATCTTCTTGAGGACAAGATCCCCAATGTTGAAACAACGCTCTTTGATCCTTTTATTATAATTCTGGATCATCTTTGATCTGTAGCGCTACATAGTATTGTAAGCCTCTTGTCGACGCTCATTGATAGTTTTAAGATCCATCTTTCTCTCCGACGTGTTTCTTAGTGGGTGGAAGTGGATGACCTAAGCAGTATATTGGATCAATTCTGAAGGTATGACTATTTTCAACCTATAAACTAAGCTGTAAGGGGTATGATCAGTGGATGTTTGGAGAGTTATCCTGTAAGCCCATAGCACACCGGGCAGGTCGTCTGCTCAATTTACCTTGGTATCCTGAATTCTAACTTTCAATTAGTCGAGGATAGTTTGGTTCGTTACCTTGGTCTGATTGTTCGACTAAGCATTGCCCACTGACGTAAAATATTGTGCAATCCCCAAGGCCTCGCACCAACCTCTTATGCTTTTACTCTAGAACTGAGTGTCGTAATCTAAAATAAGTACCTTGGGTAGGCCAAAATGGCAAATGATATTTTTCCATATAAAACATTTTATGGCTACGTCCATTATCTTAGGGACAGCCTCAACTTCAACCTACTTGGTGAAATATTCAACCACTACAATTATAAACTTTCACTGCCCTATTGATTCGGCAAAGAGCCCACTATATCGATTCCTTACTGATCGAACGACTAGAAAATTTGGACATTAACCATCGATGATGCTTGCTGATGCGTCAAGTTGGAATGAACTTGGCACGATGCACATTTGTGTGCAAAATCCACTGAGTTTTTCAACAATGTTGGCTAAAAATACCCATATCTGATTATTTTTTGGGCAAGGGACCTCCCTCCAGAATGGTTGTCGTACATGCCTGCATAAAAATCCTATAACACTTCCAACGCCTAATCTTGATCCAAGCATCTCAAGGGGGGTCCAATGAAGGATCTCTTGTATAATTGATTATGCTCGTTGTGGGAAAATTTGGAGGCTTAACCTCAAAGGCATCAAGCCTCATTCCTATAGTTGGGGATAGTACCTTGGCTGAGATATAGTTTTATTGGGGTCTGCTAAGAAATAGTCATCTCCTCAATGGTTATTATCAGATTTTCATCAGAGAGTGCAATTGATGGCCTATCCAAGACCAAAAATGTGATTTTTTTCTCTTATTCCTCTGATGGAGCTGGCAAACTTGGAGAGGACATTTGCCGGTTCATTCTCAGATTGAGGGACTTGACTGAGAGTAAATCTTTTGAATGATTGCCGCAGCCTCTTTACCTCGGCCAGGTACTAGGTCATTGACTGTTTTTTCACTTCAAAATTTCCCTTGACTTGCTCTGCCACTAACTAGGAGTCCATAATCACAACCAAATGTTCGACCCCATGCTCAAGCACCATTTTCATTTTTGTGAGTAAGGCCTCGTACTCAGCCTTATTGTTTGTGACTGTATAATCCAATTTGATTATAAAATCGTATTCCTCAGCATCTGGCGAGCGAAGATCGACCCTAATACAGCCTCCAAATGTGGTCATGACCTAATGACGTGCAAAGTCCAAATAAGAGGGGCTAGGATACCCTTATCAGATAAGTCAACTCATTCTGTAATGGAGTCGGCAAGTACCTGCGCTTTGATAGCCATTTAAGGTTGAAAACTGATATCGAACTCCCTAAGCTTGATCACCCACTTGGTTAATCTGCCTGATGTATTGGGCTTCGCCAACACTTGCTTCAACGGTTAGTTTGTTAGCACTATGATAGAGTGAGACTGGAAGTACGATCCCAGCTTCTGAGCAATAGTCACTAAGGCTAACGTAAATTTCTAATCTCCAAATAATTATGTTCTAGCCCTTGGAGTGACTTAATGTAATAGTAAACTAGTCGATGGTTGCCATCCTAGGTCGATACCAGTACTGAACTAATCGACACTTTCGAGACTGCCAAATATATCTAAAGTACTTCTCCCAATTCATGTTTTGCCAACATCAGGGGTGAGGCCAAATACTGCTTCAACTCGATCAGTGCTCGATCGTATTATTTCATCCATCAAAAACTCATCTTTTTGGTATTCTTGAGAATTTTGAAAAAGGGAAGGCTTTTGTCGGCCAATCTCATGATGAACTTTCCCTAAGCCAAGATTCTCCCTACCAGCCTCTAAATGTCCTGAATTGTTCTTGGAGGGGTGACATCTAAGACTGCTTAAAGTTTTTGTGGATTCGCCTCAAAGCCCCTTTGGCTAACCATATAGCCCAGGAATTTTCCTTCTTGGATCCCAAATGTGCATTTATTTGGGTCCAGCTTCAATCTAAATGCCTTCAATATCCTAAAAGTATGACTGAGGTCGAGCAAGTGGTCTTGGGCTTTTTCTGTCTTGACTATCATGTCATCTATGTAAACTCCATCGATTTTCTAATCTCATCTTTGAACATGAAGCTGACTAACTGTTGATAAGTTGTCCCAGCATTTTTGAAACCTAACGGCATGACAAGGAAGCAATATAACCCATTAGGAACAACAAAAGATGTTTTATTCTTATCCTTGGGTGTTGTGAAAATCTGACGATAGCCTTGAAATGCATCCATCATACTTAATAATTCACATCTAGCAGTTGAATTGACTAATAAATCTATTCGAGGTAGGGGGTAAGGATCCTTAGGGCATGCTTTATTCAAATCAGTAAAATCATTACACATCTGCCATCGTCCTTTAATTTTTGGGACTAGGACAACATTACAAAGCTAAGAGGGATACTGAATTTCTACAATATACCCTGTATTTAAGAGTTTTTTAATCTTCTCTTTGATGATTTGCGTCCTCTTGGTATTGAACGTCTTTATCTTTTATCTGACCGGCTTGTATGAGGGGTTAGTGTTGAGGTAGTGCATAATAATATTGGGGTTGATTCCTTGTAAGTTGAATGCCTTCCAAGCAAAGACATTGATATTTTTCCTCAGAAAATTGACCATAAGACACTCTAAGTGGGTGCCTAAGTTTGTTCCAATATGGGTCGTCTTTTTGGGGTTACCCTGTTCAAGCTCAATGGTTTTAAACTCCCTGACAGGCTCTACTCTGGTATCTTCTAGCTTCTACTTCTTCTCACTTGGGTCTCTTTGGGTTCTGTTATAGAGGCATCCCCCGAAGTCTTCAGTTGTGGTCGAGTTTTCTGCTTGGTTGGCTCAACTGAGATGTTGTAACATCTCCATACTTCCTTCAGGTTGCATAAAAGCTCGCCCGTGCCTATTGGGGTTGGAAACTTGACTTTTAAATGATAAGTGGACACGATGGCATGAAAGTCATTGAGGGTAGGTCGGCTAATGATGACATTATAGGAAAATAGGGCATCGACCACAAGGTAATTCAGCATTAATGTTTTCATTCGAGGAGCCTTTCCAAAAGATATAGACAAGTTGATCGACCCCTCTAGTATGATCTCTGATCCCCCAAATCTGACCAGTGGCATGCACACAGGCTTGAACTTCAACTTACCCATGTTTATTTTCTTTAAGATAGATAAGAAGATGACATTCGCCGAGCTGCCGTTGTCGATCAGAATCTTACGTACCTCAAAGTTTACAATCTCCCCAAAAATGATCATCGAGCAATCTATCTTGTGATTGACATTCCTACCTTTGAGGTGGGCCAGGTCAGCATCGGTAAAAAAATAGGTTCTGCGCTCGTTGTGAGGTGAAAGGTTATCTCAACAGGTGAGGCTTTACTGGACTCCAGCCTCCTCTGTGTTTGCCTCTGAGCGGACTTAGAGTTCCCCTAGTTGGACCTTCTGCAATCATGTCAATCACCCCTTTGATGGGTGGACGATCTTTTTGGGTGGGCATTTTTTCCTTTATCTTCTCTCCTAGGGCTAACCGACCTTTCGGGGAGTCCGATTAGTTTTGTCCCTTTAGTGTGAGTGTCTACGGCTATATATTTTTTGAGGTGGCTCTGCCTGATCAACCTCTCGATCTCATCTTGGAGATTGAAGCACTCATCCGTGTCATGCCCTTTCTGTTTGTGGAAGTGGCAGTTTTTCTTTAATTTATTCATAGCTTTAATCTCCATCAACTTTTGGGCTTTTTAAGGAGGTTATCATGTTGGATGGTGTAAAGGACCTCCTTTCTCGAGATGTTTAATGGTGTATAGTCATGGAAACACTTGATCGGAGATCGACCTCGCTCCTTGGGTTTCTGGTTGTCTCTCTTCTTCTTTTTCTTCTCGACTTTGAAGGATCCAAACTTGAGCTTGTTCATTTCCTCCTGTGTCATATACCTTTCTGCCAGGTCGAGCAACTCCTCCATCAAGTCGGGCTGTTCCCGTACTAATGCATTGTCACATTTTTTATGTCTGAGCCTCAGAAACAACACGTCGATTAAGAACTTAATCCTATGGTTATCTATTTTTAGAACCTCCGTGTTAAATCTAGTAAAGAAATCATGGAGGGACTCCCCCTTGCCTTGCTTGACGGTGTGGGGGTGGATATGGGGGAGCTTTACCTTTTTTCTATTGGCAAACTGGTGCAAGAATTTATCACACAGTTGGTTATAGGAATAAATCGATAATGGTTCCAGCTTCACGAATCAGTCTAGTGCAATGCCTTGGAAGGTGGTCACCAACATCTTGGCATGGATGTATTCATTGTGTCTATGCAGTTGCATTATGTGCTCAAATTACATGAGATGCTCATTGGGGTCAGTAGAGCCATCGTACCTCAACAGAACTATTGGGACTTTGGCATCCACGATGATGCGCTCATCGATGATATCCTAAATGAATGGGGACCCTCTCTCCTGACGAGATCTTTGAGGAGCCTCAAGTTTGGTGCTCTATCCGTATTTCTTCTCAAAATCTCATCGAGGCGTTTGTTCAACTGCTGGACTTGATGGGATACTTCTTCCCATTCGTCCTGATCCGCCTGGGTGGCATTCTGATTAAGACCCAGTCTAAGATGCTTGGTCTTATCATGCTGCGGGGCTCAAATGGGCCAATGCACAAAGTCTATAGACTCTCCTCTTTCTTCATGGCAGTCACACTTAGAGCGTTCGACCCTATCGCGCTGTATGTCTCAATTAGGTCAAGTGTGATCTATCAAGTCCACTACCTCTTCCCATATTTCTGGTTGTCTTCTCTCTTCTTGCGGGTGTTCGGGATTGATTTTGCGCCTGGCGGGTAGCTGCCTAGATTGTCAGTGGCTGCAGCTATTTTTAGGGGACCTATTTTCTGGCGGGGTGGCTTTGGAGTTGCACTGGCGATGAAAGCAGGTACTGTAGTGTGCCTGTTCAATGCGGCCGATAGCTGGGCTCATATTTAAGCTGAAATCTACTCACTTATCAGCTACATCAACTGAGACATGATGAGCATCACCATCTACTCTTGAGGGGTGCTGGTGCCTGGAGCATATGTACCTTGCTGGGGGTTAAAAAGAGGTGGAGAAGTGGACCTCCTATTCTTCTCCCTTTCAGATACTGCTCTACGTGTGTTTACCATTTTTCTCATTGCAATCTCAATGTTCCCACAAATGGTGCCAAAATTGATGCGGCTGAAAGTTACTTATAGTGAAAGGGTAGTGTTTGGGGTAGATTCGATTAGGGAGGTCGAATACTCAAAGCTATATATCTCTCACGGTTTGAGATTTGTAACCACAACACACATTAAACTAGTCGGGGTGCCCCCAACTAAGGCACTCCAATGCTTAAGTCAGTTTTGGTCAAGATATAAAGATCGAACAGAATACAAAAAGTGTATAAGGCTTATAGCTTATTGGGCATTACCTTGAGTGTGGTTGAGTCTGAAGTATTTATAGCCTTCTCCAGGCATGATTTGACCATGGTGCCCTTATCAAGTGTACTGACTTTTGTCTTTGCTAGGGGGTTGATAGTCTTTCATGTCCAGATCCTGGTACTATTCCAGATGGCTAAATCTCTTGCTTTCCCGAATGAACAATACCTCTGGAGATGCGTCTCTGCCAAAGGTGGTGGCATGGTTGGCAGAGTTGGTGGCAAGATTGGTGGCAACGACTATACTGGTTGTCATGCATCATTAATGTGGAGGCATGCTGCCTGTCAGACTAATAAATACGGTAGAAATCTGGGTCAATGTCGGAGTGGGTCTTGAGGTCGATACATGTCAACCAGACCTAACTGTTGGAACATCTGGAGTGGTCTTGAGATCAATGCGGGTCAACCGCAAACCCTGCTAAGTGAGGTCGATAGCAATCGACCAAACAGACTTGATGTTGGGCCTCCTAGATCTACTAGATTATCCCATATTAGTTAGAATGAGCTCTCTAGTTTTGTTAAAATTTTAGAAATCACTCTTTACTCACTTAATTTGACAATTGCCCTTCAGTATAATATTTTTCACTCATTTTTTTTATTTCTTCATCATAAACACAAGCAACAACAAATCCTAGTATATGTACTTTTATTACTAGAAATAGAAAGAAAAGAAAAAACATAACAAGCTCCACGATGGGAATGAGAATAATCATGGGAGTCAACAACCTCCAACTCAACATCTCTATTGTCTTCTTTCTTTTTATTTTCATCATTTTTGGGTTTCTTTTCTTCTTAGTTCTTCTTAGTTACTTCTAAGTTTTTTGTATTTTTCTGACAATGTCAACCAGTAGTGAAACTGGAGTGTTCAATCAAGTGTTGGGGAGTAGTCGTCACAAAGACTAGCTCCATATAATGTCAATTAAGGCTAGTATGACTTTAATGGACATGTACGTTAATCTTGCAAGAAAATGGAGTGAAATAAATGCCGAGTTCTTCAGTTTGCAATACATAGCTCCACATCAAAATTGTACATGACTTTAATTGATGACGATGATGTCCTAAATATGGTCTTACTACATTTGACATTGAATATGAACTTTGTTGACATTCTAGTAAACCGAAAGGATGAATCAAGTAGCAGTGCAAAGAAAAGTAGTGATGTTTTAAGGTAATACTTCTATAGAATCTAAACCATATTGCAATTTGTAAAGTTTTGTACTTTAAGTGTTCTGAAATTGTACTATACTTGGAGTGTTCTATATTATACTTAATTACAAATATAATTGTATTTTATCTAACAAAAATTTTACTCTATTATATAAGTTTTATACTGCAAGTATTCTACTAATAGATTATCCAAAATTGTACTGCAATTTCTAGCAGCATATACTCGAAGTGTTCCCAAACTGTACGTCTTCTATCTAAAATTATTTTTTGATTTTCTGAAATTATACTTCATTTTACGAAATATGTACTATATTCATTGAAGTTCAACACTTCAAGTGTTCTATTTATTGATTATTCAAAACTATACTATAGTTGCTAAGGTTTTATACTTCAGTTGTTTTGAAATTGTACTTTATTTTATATAAATTTATACTCCAATTATCTGAAATTTACTTTATTTCACATCAAGTTATACTCTATTATTTAAGTTTTATACGCCAAGTGCTCTACTAATTGATTATCCAAAATTATACCACTACTGCTAGTGATTTATACTTGAAATGGTCTCAAACTGTACTAGTTTTATCTAAAATTATACTTCAATTTTCTGAAATTATATTTTATTTTACAAAATCTATACTTTATTTATTGAAATTTTATAGTTTAAGTGTTCTATTTATTAATTATTCAAAATTATACTACAGTTGCTGGGGTTTTATACATCAAGTGTTTTGAAATTGTACTTCACCTTATCTAAAATTGTACTTTTATTTTCTGAAATTATACTTTATTTTATACTTTATTTTGCTTAAATCTATACTCTATTAATTGAAGTTTTATATTTCAAGTGTTTTGAAATTATAATTCTATACTTCAAGTATTCCGAAATTGTATTTTATTTTATCTAAACTTATACTTCAATTATTTGAATCTATTTATTGAAGTTTTATACTTGAAGTGTTCTATTTATTATGTATCCAAAATTATACTGTAGTCATTGGGGTTTTATACTTTAAGTGCTTGAAACTGTACTTCATTTTATCTAAAATTATATTTTTGTTATATGAAATTATAGTTTATTTTATACCTCATTTATTTAAATTTGTACTTTATTCATTGAAGTTCTATACTTTAAGTGTTCTATTTATTAATTATTCAAAACTATACTGTAGTTGCTAGGATTTTATATTTCAATTGTTTCAAAATTGTACCTCATTTTATACAAATTTGTACTCCAATGATCTGAAATTGTACTTTATTTCACATAAAATTGTACTCTATTATTTAAGTTTTATACTTCAAGTGTTCTACTAATTGATTATCCAAAATCGTATTGCTACTGCTAGCAGTTTATATTTTAATCATTCTCAAACTGTACTTATTTTTATCTAAAATTATACTTCATTTTACAAAATTTGCATTCTATTTATTGAAATTCTATATTTTAAGTATAATATTTATTGATTATCCAAAATTATATTGCAGTTGCTGGGGTTTTATACTTCAAGTGTTTTCAAATTGTAATTCACTTTATCTAAAATTGTACTTTATTTTCTGAAATTATACTTTATTTTACTTAAAACTGTATTCTATTCATTAAAGTTTTATATTTCAAGTGTTTCAAAATTATACTTCATTTTATCTAAACTTTTACTTTTTTATCTAAATATATTTATTAAAGTTCTATACTTTAAGTGTTTTATTTATTATTTATTCAAAATTATATTACAGTTGTTGGGTCTTATACTTCAAGTGTTTGAAATTGTACTTCATTTTGTCTAAAATTGTACTTCATTTTGTCTAAAATTGTACTTCAGTTATCTAAAATTATACTTGATTTTATATTTCATTTATTTAAACCTGTACTTTATTTATTAAAGTTTTATATTTCAAGTGTTCTATTTATTGTTTATCTAAAACTGTATTGCAGTTACTAGGATTTTGTACTTTAATTGTTCTGAAATTGTACTTCATTTTATACAAATTTGTACTCTAGTTATTTGAAATTATACTCCATTTCACATAAAATTGCACTCTATTATTTAAGTTTTATGCTTCAAGTGTTCTACTAATTGATTATCCAAAATTATACTGCTACTGCTAGCTATTTATACTTGAATGTTCCCAAACTGTACTTATTTTTATTTAAAATTGTACCTCAATTTTTTAAAATTATACTTCATTTTACAAAATCTGTATTCTATTTATTGAAATCTTATATTTTAAGTGTTCCATTTTTTTATTATCCAAAATTATGCTGCAGTTGCTGGGGTTTTATGCTTCAAGTATTCTGATATTGTACTTCATTTTATCTAAAATTGTACTTTTATTTTCTGAAATTATACTTACTTCATTTTACTTAAATCTATACTCTATTAATTGAAGTTCTATACTTCAAGTATTTCAAAATTGTACTTTATTTTATCTAAACTTGAACTTCAATTAGCTAAATTTATTATTTAAGTTTTATACTTCAAATGTTTTACTAATGAATTATCAAAAATTGTACTGCAGTTGTTAAGGTTTTATAGTTCAGTTGTTATGAAATTATACTTCATTTTATCTAAGTTTGAAATTATACTTCATTTTATAACCTGTGTTCTATTCATTGAAGTTCTATACTTTAATTGTTCTGCAATTGTACTCCATTTTATTTAAACTTGTACTTCAATTATTTTAATCTATTATTTAAGTTTTATACTTTAGGTGTTTTACTAATGAATTATGAAAAATTGTGCTGCAATTACTAAGTTTTTATACTTCGAGTGCTCCAAAATTGTACTTATTTTTTTTAATGTAACATTGTACTTATGTTTTATGAAATTATACTTCATTTACGTAAATTTATACTTTATTAATTGAAGTTCTATACTTCAAGTATTTTATTTATTGATTATCCAAAATTGTGCTGTAGTTGATGGGGCATTATACTTCAATTGTTCCAAAATTGTTCTTCATTTTATACAAATTTATACTCTGATAATATGAAAATGTACTTTATTTCGCATAAAATTATACTCTATTATTTAAGTTTTTTACTTCAAGTGTTTTACTAATTGATTATCCAAAATTATATTGTTATTGCTAGCGGTTTATACTTCAAGTGTTCCCAAACTGTAATTCTTTTATCTAAACTTATACTTTATTTTACAAAATCTGTACTCTATTTATTGAAGTTATATACTTTAAGTGTTATATTTATTAATTATTCAAAACTATAATGTAGTTGCTGGGGTTTTATACTTCAAGTATTCTGAAATTGTACTTCATTTTATTTAAAATTGTACTTCTATTTTCTAAAATTATATTTTATTTTACCTAAACTTGTACTCTATTCATTGAAGTTCTATACTTTAAGTGTTACGAAATTGTACTTTATTTTATCTAAACTTGTACTTAAGTTATCTGAATCTATTATTTAACTTTCATGGATTATCAAAAATTGTACTACATTTGCTAAGATTTTATATTTCAGGTGCTCTAAAATTGTATTTTACTTTATCTATTGTACTTCTCTTTTTGAAATTATACTTCATTTTACCTAAATCTATATTCTATTCAATGAAGTTCTATGCTTCAAGCGTTCTGAAATTGTACCTCATTTTATCTAAATATGTACTTTAGTTATGAGAGTTTATTATTTAAGTTTTAAGTGTTCTGCTAATGGATTATCGAAAAATTGTATTTCATTTGTCAACCTTAAGGGATACAGTTGAGGAGAAAATTGGTTCGACCAATGTATCGCACAATGAATTGGCTTTAACTAGCAACTCAATTGATGCATGAAGAAATTGCATATATGGAGAGGGTGAGACATTCAAGGATGCTCAGGAGTTCAAAATTATATTTAAGAATTATGCGGTGTCTACTTTGTAGACATTTAAATACAAGAAAAATGAAAATAAAAAAATCATAGCCATTTGCAATGATGAAAAGTGCAAATGGAGAATCTATGTATCAAGGCACGAGGCTAAAAAATTACTTGGCATTTGAAAATGCGATCTAGAGCACACATGTGGTAAGGCTAATCTTCAGACAAGGGGACATCCTAAAGCTAATTTCGCTTGGATTGCTAACGTCATGAAGGATAAATTGAGATTAGAGCCATGTTATTAGTCCTCTACCATATTGAAAGATGTCCACAGAGAATATGATGTGAAACTTAGGTATCATAAAGCATGGATGGGTAAGGAATTAGCTATGCATGACATCCATGGCGATGAGAAGGGATCTTATGATAAGTTGAGGTGGTACTGTGATGTTGTGAAAAGAACAAACCTTGGAAGTATTGCAAATTGTGAGATTGACCCAATTAGTCAAAAATTTTGTTAGCTATTTATATGTTTTAGTGCCTGTCTTATTGATTTTCTTTGAGGATGTCGGTTATTGATATTCTTAGATAGCACCCATATTAAAAATAAATACAAAGGAGGCTTACTCAGTGCAGTCAATAAGGATGCTAATGATGACTTCACGCTAGCATATGTAGTTGTTGACTTTGAAAATGATACTAATTGGGAGTGGTTTTGTTTTAAGCTAAGAAGTGTCTTAGATTTTCAATATTTGCCTGCCTTATCAATGTTTACTTTCTTTTTTGATCAACATCTAGGTCTTTTTAAGGCCCCCCATGATATTTTTTGGTAGCCACCATGTATATTGCTTGAGACACTTACTGGATAACTTTAAGAAATAAGCAAATGTACTTTATCTTTGTTTGTGAAACAATTATGTGAAATAAACTCTAATTCATAACATTTAACACTTTACAGTTCTATTATTTTAAATTCAAGTATTAAGAAAATATCCTCTGCATAACAAGAAACATTAGTATTCTACTTTTATGAAAGTTGCATGGTGCCTACAAGATAGGAGTATACATGACATATAGATAGCGTCTTGGAGTCATTGCTGCTTGCCAAAGACTTTATTATATAGTCTGACCCACAATGTTAGGCAAATTTCTTATTCAGTGGAGATCAATGGGTGGTAATAAACAATAATCAAGCAAAATGTTGAAATAATTGGGTTAAACTAGCTTGATTTATGCCAGTTGTAGCCATGATTGATCACATACGCATGTAAATAATAGTTATTATGCATGGTTGATGAGAAGAATATCATAAGATGGTTGGTCAATTGTGTCCTAAGAAAGAGAAGAAGTTGGCAATCAATCATATGCGTTTTCGTAACTTAAAAGTTGTTATGTCCAGCAATTGGAGCTTTGAGGTAATTGATTAGGATAAATCATATGCTGTAGATTTACATAGAAGGGTTTGTTCGTGCAGAGTATGGCAGATTGATAAAATACCATGCAAACATGCTTATGCTTGTATTGAGTTAAGGTCATTTTCATCAAATGACTTCGCCGATCAATACTACTAAGTTGAGATGTATTAACAAGCATACGAAGCAATGATAAACCTTATTCCTATGTTTGATATACATCTATTCCCTCTAGATGATGATGGCATCATTAATGTACCTATTTTTCGAGCTTAGCCTAGGTGTAGAAGGACACAGAGGATTCCATCACAAATTGAGAAACATGTAATTAAGTGTAAAATGTGTGGTAGAATAGGGCATAATCATCGAACCTGTAAAGAATCAATAAATTAGTTAAACTTGGTACCTCAATTTGGGATAATTGTACTTGATTTCTTGACATTTGTACTTTATTTCAGCAATTATGTAGTTGATTTAGTGAGAAATTAATATTTTTGCATGTTGTTTGAGATATCAATGATTTTATACCTCAATTTGCGATAATTGTGCTTGATTTCTTGACATTTGTACCTTATTTCGGCAATTATGTACTTAATTCCATAAATTTTTACTAATATTGTTGAATTGAAATTTTTTCAATGATTAGCATTTTAAGTCTTGGTAATTAATAACCAAACAATAAAAATGTGTGTAATAATTATTATATGAATAAATTATGTTAAAGTTTTAAAGTGTTAACTACTAGTGTTCAACGGATGAATGTTATCAATTACAGTAATGAAAGAATACTTATGCTTTCAAAGATGTAAATAAAAGAATTTGACAATAATATCCACCCTATCACCCGTACAAACATGTACATAACCTGATCCGATAATTTCAAAATATTGTACTTGATCATCATTTCAATTATTGGAGATTAAATATTCAATTGCAATAAGTGTACCTCAACAGAACACCGTTTATAGTTTGTTTGTTTCGCATTTGAACTTCAATATAACACAATTTATACTTTGTTAGTTATGTGTTTGTACTTTATTTTCTTCAAATTGTACTCAAATTCACTGCTCAATTTCAATTGAATTGAAGTGTACTTCAATGCAACACATTTTATACTTTGTTTGTTCTACGTTTGTACTTTATTTTCATCATATTATACTCAAATTCACTACCCAATTTGAATTGAATTGAAGTGTACTTCAACGCAAAATATGTTATACTTCATTTGTTTTATATTTGTACTTCATTTCCCTAATTTTGTACTCAAATTCACTGCCTATTTCAATTGAATTAAAGTGTATTTTAATACAACACATTTGAAACTTCGTTTGTTTCACATTTGTACTTTATTTTCCTCATATTGTACTCAAATTTACTGTTATGTTTGAATTGAATTGAAGTGTATTGTAATGCAACACATTTTATACTTTGTTTGTTTTTCAATTGTACTTTATTTTTCTTATATTGTACTCAAATTCACTGCTTAGTTTCAATTGAATTGAAATATACTTCAACGCAACTCATTTTAAACTTTGTTTTTTTCTGTATTTGTACTTCATTTCCCTCGTATTGTGCTCAAATTTATTGCTATGTTTCAATTGAATTGAAGTGTACTTTAGCGCAACACATTTTATACTTTATTTGTTCTACATTTGTACCTCATTTTCCTCATATTGTACACAAATTCATTGCCTAATTTGAATTGAATTGAAGTGTACTTTAGCACAACACATTTTATACATTGTTTGTTTTGCGTTTGTACTTCATTTCCTTCATATTGAACTCAAATTCATTACCTAGTATGAATTAAATTAAAGTGTACTTCAATGCAACACGTTTTGTACTTTGTTTGTTCTGTGTTCTATTTTATTTCCCTCATATTGTACTCAAATTCACTGCCTAGTATAAATTGAATTGAAGTGTACTTTAACACAACATAATTTATACATTATTTGTTTTGCATTTGTACTTCATTTTTCTCATTTTGTACTCAAATTTACTATCTAGTTTCAATTGAATTACTTCAACACAAAACCTTTATAATTTGTTTGTTCCACGCTTGTACTTTATTTTTCTTAAATTGTACTCAAATTTACTGTCCAGTTTTAATGAAATTGAAATGTACTTCAACACAAAACCTTCTATACTTTGGTTGTTCCACCTTTGTACTTCCTTTGCCTCATTTTGTTCTCAAATTCACTGCCAAGTTTTAATTGAATTAACTATACTTCAACACAAAACCTTTTATACTTTGTTTGTTCCACATTTGTACTTTATTTCCTTCAAATTGTACTCAAATTCATTGCCTAATTTCAATTAAACTGAAGAGTACTTCAACAAAAAACCTTCTATACTTTGTTTGTTCCACTTTTGTACTTTCTCTGCCTCAAATTGTACTTAAATTTACTGCCCAATTTCAAATGAATTGAAGTGTACTTCAACGCATCACATTTTATACTTTGTTTGTTCTGTATTTGTTCATCATTTTCCTCATATTGTAATCAAATTAACTACTCAGTTTCAATTGAATTGAAGTATACTTTAATGCAACATAATTTATACTTGGTTTGTTTTGCGTTTATACTTCATTTCCCTTATATTCTACTCAAATTCCTTGCCCAGTTTTAATTGAATTGAAGTGTACTTCAACACAAAATCTTTTATACTTTGTTTCTTCCATGTTTATACTTAATTTCGTCATATTGTTCTCAAATTCATTGCCCAATTTGAATTGAATTGGAGTATACTTTAACACAACAAATTTTGTACTTTGTTTGTTGTGCAGTTGTACTTCATTTTCTCATATTCTACTTAAATTCACTGCCTAGTTTTAGTTAAATTGAAGTGTACTTCAATGCAACACATTTTACACATTGTTTGTTCTACGTTTGTACTTCATTTCTATCATATTGTACTCAAATTAATGGCATAGCTAGAATTGAATTGAAGTGAACTTCAACATACTGCATTTGATACTTTGTATGTTCTGTATTTTTACTTCATTTCAGTCATATTATACTCAAATTCACTGCCCAATTTCAATTGAATTGAAGTGTACTTCAACATAAAACCTTTTATAATTTGTTGTTCCACATCTGTACTACATTTCTCTCATATTGTACTCAAATTCATTATTTAGTTTGAATTGAATTGAAGTGTACTTCAACGGAACACATTTTATATTTTATTTATTATGCATTTATACGTTATTTCCCTCATATTGTATTCAAATTCACTGTCCAATTTGAATTGAATTGAAATGTACTTTACTAGAACACATTTTATACTTATTTGTTCTACGTTTATACTTCATTTCTATCATATTGAGCTCAAATTCACTGCCCCGTTTGAATTGAGTTGAAGTGTACTTCAATGCAACAAATTTTGTACTTTGTTTGTTCTGTGTTTGTACTTTATTTTCATTATACTGTACTCAAATTCACAGCATAGTTTCAATTGAATTGAAGTGTACTTCAACACAATATAATTTATACTTTGTTTGTTTTGTGTTTGTACTTCATTTTCCTCATTTTGTACTCAAATTTACAGTCAAATTTCAATTGAATTAAGTGTACATCAACACAAAAACCTTTTATACTTTGTTTGCTCTACGATTGTACTTCATTTACCTTAAATTGTACTCAAATTCACTGCCTAATTTCAATTAAATTGAAGTGTACTTCAACACAAAACCTTTTATACTTTGTTTGTTCCACCTTTATACTTTCTTTATCTCAAAATGTACTCAAATTCATTATCCAATTTCAAATGAATTGAAGTATACTTCAACGTAACATATTTTGTACTTTATTTGTTTGTCATTTCCCTCATATTGTACTCAAATTAACTACCCAATTTCAATTGAATTGAAGTGTACTTCAATGCAACACAATTTATACTTTGGTTGTTCTGCGTTTGTACTTTATTTCCCTCATATTGTACTCAAATTCACTGTCCAATTTCAATTGAATTGAAATGTACTTCAACACCAAACCTTTTATACTTTGTTTCTTCTACATTTGTACTTCATTTCTATCAAATTTTACTCAAATTCACTGCCAAGTTTCGATTGTATTGAAGTGTACTTCAGCACAACACATTTTATACTTTGTTTGTTCTACATTTGCAATTCATTTCCTTTATATTGCACTTCAATTCACTGCCCAGTTTTAATTGAATTCAAGTTTACTTCAACACAAAACTTTTTATGCTTTGATTGTTCTACGTTTGTACTTTATTTTCCTCATATTATACTCAAATTCATTGCCCAATTTCAATTGAATTAAAGTGTACTTCAACGCCAAACCTTTTATACTTTGTTTGTTCCATATTTGTACTTAATTTGCCTCATATTGTACTAAAATTCACTATCTAGTTTGAATTGAATTGAAGTGTACTTTAATGCGACACATTTTATACTTTGTTTGTTCTGCATTTTTACTTTATTTTTCTCATATTATACTCAAATTAATTGCCCAATTTCATTTGAATTAAAGTGTGCTTCAACACCAAACCTTTTACAATTTGTTTGTTTCATATTTGTACTTTATTTGCCTCATATTGTACTCAAATTCGCTGTTCGGTTTAAATTGAATTGAAGTGTACTTTAATGCAACACATTTTATACTTTGTTTATTCTACTTTTGTACTTTATTTTTCTCATATTGTACTCAAATTTACTGCCTAGTTTCAATTGAATTGAAGTGTACTTCAATGCAACTCATTTTAAACTTTATTTTTTTTCTGTATTTGTACTTTATTTCCCTCGTATTGTGCTCAAATTCACTGCTCTGTTTCAATTGAATTGAAGTGTACTTCAATGCAATACATTTTATTCTTTGTTTATTATTTGTTTGTACTTCATTCCATCATATTGTCCTGAAATCAAAATATTATAAGTACATGATGAAAAATTACACTTACATATAAAATAATATTATAAACAAAGTATGCTTTAGTTTACATATGTATTTACATACAAAGTATGATTAAATCCTGGCATTTTCATGATTTAATACGGTATATGCCATTGTCACATGATATTTATCCATGTTAATAGTCCTAGTAGTCCTCTAGAACTCAATGTTGTCTTTAGCAAAACATTCTTCACAAAGGCACACCTAGACAGCACAATCCACTGCACCCTTTTATTGTTTACTTTTTTTTGCCTCATGTGTTGGTCCACATGACACCCTAATGAAAGCTTCATGTATTAAGAATAGAATGAAGCCTAAAAAAATATTAATCAATTGTTAACTTCCTACTTTATAAAGAAATCTTAGGAAAAGGAAGCAAACTTGCAATGGTACTAGTTGTTGGTTTGTATCGGGTGGCCATTATTAAATTCATGTACAAGAAAAAATGAGTCAAGGTGTCGAAGACAATCAAGAACCAGTGATAGTATTGATAATTTGGTATGATTATGTAACGACACTAGTTTACAACATCCAACGTTAGTTTTTCTAAATCTTTACGGATAAATGAGGTAAGTGTAGATATGAACTCCACAAATTCTTCATCCATAATATCCTTGATGTTGCGTCACTCGAGTTGGTCTAATATATTAGCCTATGAAGTATAAAATAAATGGTTAAACTCATTGGAAATGTGAACTAAATTAAGTTAGAAAACTGCCATATACTTGTCTTATTGAAGATGTAAACCACATTGTGTGGTGATACTTGTTGTCAAAAGATAGGCTACATAATATCAACATGTAGCAGTCCACTATGTCACTGGTAAGTTCTCCTCCAAATAAAAGCTCACAAAAGTTTCTTCCATCTAGAAATTATCTTGTTCCCTCCTAGACAGTCACCCTACATAATTGTTAATTGTTAGTTAAGATATCAATTTATCTAAAAGAAAAATAATAAGCAAATTTTGTTATCTCAAATTCTCTCTTCTAACAAAGTTGTCGATGACTTTTCGCTCTTCTATTGGAATAAGAGCACGACATCTATAATCAATCCTTTTTTTTATAGGGATCAGGCGCTTCAATCTTTGGGGCTGGTTAGTTCATTTGCCACCTAGATTGGGGTAATGTCTTCTATATTTTAGGGTACAAAGCACAACACATTAGGTACAAAGTATCAACCATTGAGGTACAAAAAATTAGCACATTAAGTACAAAGTATCAACCATTGAGGTACAAAAAATTAGCACATTAAGTACAAAGTATTAACTATTGAAGTATCTTATATTGAAGTACAAAATATTACCAATATAGAGTACAAAACACAAGTATATTAGGTACAAAGTATAACTATTGAAGTACAAAAGATTAGCACAATAAGTACTAATATCACTAAAATGAAGTACACAATATAAGCATATTAGGTACAAAGTATAACTATTGAAGTACAATAGATTAGAACATTAAGTACAATATCACCTATATGGAGTACAAAAGATTAGTACATTAAGTACAAATATCACCAACATAGAGTACAAAACACAAGCACATTAGGTACAAAGTATCAATTATTGAAGTACAAAATATTAGCACAATAAGTACAAATATCACTAACATAGAGTACAAAACACAAGCACATTAGGTACAAAGTATCAATTACTAAAGTACGAAATATTAGCACATTAAGTACAAATATCACCAATATGGAGTAGAAAGATCAGTACATGAAGTACAAATATTACCAACATGAAGAACAAAAGATTAGCACATTAAGTATAAATATCACCAACATAGAGTACAAAGATTAGCACATTAAGTACAAATATCACCAACATGAAGTATAGGATATCATCACATTAAGTAAAAACATCAACCAATCAAGTATAAGATATCATTACATTTAGTACAAACAGATAGTTTAGAAATGAAATGCAAATAGCAAAAAATCAAAACAATAAGTAGTTTACAACACCTTTTTCTTTTCTTATTGTTTGTTTTTTTGTGCACATCATGAGGATGATAGATCTTTATCACTTGTCTTGCTCTTTTAGCTAGTGTGGTGCTTAGGGGTTTGATAAAATCTAGAGATTTCTATTTTGCCTTCATGTCTTCTTGATTATGCACATTTATCACAATCGAGGACATAATATTTGCCACTTCAATCTCAGATTCCTTGAACTCCACTGCATTGATTGGTACATAAAGTTCTATCTTCAAGGGATGGGGGAATCAGAAGAATCATTACAGTGTTTTGTTCGACTTCTTCATCCACCATTTTTTCAGATTTATCCCTTTCTTTCTTTGCATCATCTACCAAATCATGTCCCCCTTCATGTATATACTCACAAGCTTTCTATTCAGGCTCCTTCCCATTAGTTTTATCCTCGGCTAAATGCTCGTCCTTACCTTGCCTTTTCATTGCCATCATATCGAATGAAGCAATTTTTTTTAATAATTTAATTTCTTCAACTTTCACTGCAATAATTGCTTCATATATTGTATGATCATAAACATAGACTTCACTGATAGCAGTACTAGCATCCTCTAATTTCTTGATCAAAATTGCCAATTCTAACTTCTCTAGAGTAGGGTTGAGGGCTACAACCTATTACAATGAAAATAATTATCAAATTCAAATTATTATATAAAAAACTAATAATGAATTATTACAATTATGACCATATCTACTATAAATTGTTTCAATTTATTCTCTACCTCCTCCACATTATGTGAGAGTTTGCTATCCTACCATTGATAAAAGTGTGGAAACTCAAACAAACTCTTTGGTGAACCCATTGATGGGATGCATTCATAAATTCATGCCTGTCATTTATAAATAAAAAGATTGTACTTACTTGAATATAAATATAATAAATGTTATTAGAAAAATGAAGCAAACACTTACTATCAAACTAACGGTGCACCTATCAATGTTCTTTTTGGTTCTTTCTCCACCTACTCCTAAATAGTTCCTCATATCTTGGATAAGAAAATTGTATGTAGCTATGCTCCATGCATATAGACCAACTCTAGACAAATTGTCCAAGTATGGTAGGAGAAATTGTGGAGTCCAATAATTAGATGTTAGAAATAGAAAATAATTAAAAATAAAATGTATGTACAGCCTACAAAAATTATTCATGTCCTTTTTACTATCCTTATATACATACTCAAACTTTTTTACTCTTTCAAATCTAGTTATATTCTGCAACTTTCTGAAAAAAAGGCGGTCAAAGGTTGAAAACTTCATCTTCAATGTTATATCAATAGATTGCCTCACATGTGGCAACCCTAAAACCATAGAAAATTTAGGTGCAGAAAAAAAAGCCTCAATCCGCTCTACAAAAAGAAGTGACAGTTTTTTTGGGTCAAACCTCTTAAGTATAGCTTCAAGCTAAATGAAGCTTGAACTTAACTTAGGCATATCATGTATATATATAAATGGGTCTTCTTAAATGCATCAAAATACTTTGACCTCATCTTGGACTTCATAAGCTCCAATTTACTCTGAAAATATTGGGAGGAGTAACGAGAGCAAACCTCATAATGTCTTGGCTTTGCTAGAAGCAGATAAAGAAAAATTAGTATATAAACAGATTATAAACTAACACTTTTGTATAATGTGTTTGAAAATGTGAATGTTTTGTTTTACAAATGCTTCTAAAATATACCTTAGAAACACATAATATATACTACACTTTCCGTTAGTATGTATTACAGGCTTGAATATTTTATAATATAGTTGCTTCTAAAATATACTGCAGATATACAGATTACATGCTACACTTTCATTTAATGTATATTGTAAGCTTAAATATTTTATACTATAATTGCTTCTAAAATGTATTGTAGATACAAAGATTATATACTACACTTTTAGTTAATGTATACTGCAGGTTTAAATGTTTTTGAACTACAGATGCTTCTAAAATGTAATGCATGTATATAGATTATATACTATAATTTTATTTAATTTATAAGCTTGAATGTTTTGTCCTATAGATGCTTCTAAAATGTATTGTAGTTACATAGATTATATACTATACTTTTGCCTAATATATATTGCAAGTTTGAATATTTATACTATATTTGTTTCTAAAATGTATAGCATGTACACAGATCATATATTATAATTTTATTTAATTTACTGGCTTGAATGTTTTGTACTACAGATGCTTCTAAAATGTACTGCAGTTACACTAATTATATACTACACTTTTGCCTAATGTGTACTCTAAGTTTGAATGTGTATATTACATTTGCTTTTAAAATGTACCGCATGTACACAAATTATATATTATAATTTCATTTAATCTATAGGCTTAAATGTTTTGTACTACAAATGCTTTTAAAATGTACTGTAGCTACATAGATTATATATTACACTTTTGCCTAATGTGCACTGCAAGCTTGAATGTTAATACTATATTTACTTCTAAAATGTACTGTAGTTACATAGATTATATGCTACACTTTTGCCTAATGTGTACTACAAGCTTAGATGTTTTGTACTACAAATAATACACTACCATTTTCTAATACTTTTGCTATATAATAAGCAAAAGATGATGATCTCCATTTAATAAGAATATCATTTAATTAATATTATAGTTTTTTCATACCAATCCAATTGGCTACAGGGTACTATTCCAACATTAGGTGGTTTTGATTCAAATGAAAGAGCAGTTTAGATAGATAAGGTCAATGGACACTTTATTTGGGATGTGGTTCCTTCAAAATGTGATCTAGGATGCTCTTGTGATGAATGGGACTCTAATGATGATGGTGAAGGCTACAACCAATGTCGTAGACAACGAAAAAAAAAAAGAACAAAGTCTCAAGGAAAGACTATTGTCAACTTCTAGAACTTGAAGATCTAGATGTTGAGCTAGCACAACCTCAACCATTGCTTTGCTATGAAAAAGACCTTGCACTTACAAAGAGAGAATGAAGTATCATATGGAAAATGCAAGCCTCCAAAGGTACATTTCTTTCTCTATAGTTGTTCAATCATGTATGATGTTCCATCATGAACAAGACTTTCTATCACTAGAGTGACAAATCAATAATTTCGATTGTACACCATCAAAGCCTTATGTATAGTCGACAAGAATTGATAGTGAAAGGGAAGATAAAGTTTCTCACATAGATAGAAAAGGTCCTCAACTGGAAAACCACAAATGCTAGAGCCCCAAATAAGGTCCTGAAAGATCTTGATAGCAAGATGAAGTAAGTCGTCTCTAAAGTCCACTCCACAGAAGCCAAAGTTGACGGTCTGGCCTCTAATATATAGAAATTTCATGATGACATTGTTAATGCAATATGCACTCTAGACAAAGACCTCCATATTCTCATAAATAAAAGAAAGTTTGGTGATGTATTTTACCAGAAAGAAGCAAAGATACCCAACTTGCCTAAATGGAAGTTGATAAGCAAAACGTGATGCAACCTTTCTATCTCATATATACTAGTCAGCTATCTTACCAAAAATCTCCTCTAACCTAACCACCAACTATCTAAAACACTTTTTCATGACTCTAGCTTTCTAAAAAAGGTTAAAAGAACATCTTCTCCAAAACCTACTAAACCAAAATTCTTAGCTGAGGAAAGAAGAGAATGCAGTATCTTTCACTCCACAATCCTAATCTGAGATTAAGCAGAAATATCAACCATATCCTGAAGCTTATATGACACTAAAAGATTCCAAGAAAGAAGAGCTAGCCAATTATGATGAATTTAGATATCTCATACGAGGTATCTCATGAAGAATCCTCCAATGGTGATTTTGATAAAGATTTAGAAATAAAGCATGTGGATATAACATCTATGCTAATGGAATCCAAGACAAGATTAAGCCATCAAAGAGAAGAGTAGGTTGTTGAAAGCTTAGATTTTGAGATAAAATCACACGAATATACTAAACTAATAGTGATCTTGCCTGTAGAAAATTTTTTCTCCATACCAATTAATGGTCCTTAGTTCACCTTTGATGACATCCTTGTGTCTAAAAAAAGAGATAGACTCCATGTTGCTTCAATTGATCTACAACTTATAAGAGAAAGAGCTAACTTATAGATTATTCTGAGAGAGTTTGCATCCAGATTTACTACTACTCTTAGAGATTAGTTCCGAAGTCTTAGAGAATACAAACAAATGCAGTTCTGCCAAGTCAATACTCCGACAACAGCTTTAGAAGAAATCCACCAAGAATTTATTGAAGACGTCTCACGCATAAGAAAAATGGTGAAATAAGATTATTTTTCTATGAGGTGCTACTCTCTCAAGAAAAAAAATCTTAACTTTCACTTCCAAAAGATGTCCTAGCTATTCTACATGCTGAATAGATCCAACAATCCAAATTTGAAGCATATCTTCATTGCATCACTTCCTAAATAAATCCAGCCTGAGTTCCAAAAAATGACTCTTGCCACAAGAAGAGATATGACTCAAATTAGCCTTGGAGAAATTCATTAAATGACTTTTGCAGCCCTTGATAAACTCTGCGAGCAGCAAACCTTCTTCAAAGAACTTCAAGATAACAGATCTATCTTGAAAGAGGCTTGCAACAAATATTACTTGAAGATAAAGTGTAAAGGCAGAAAAAATGTTATGTTCTTCCTAAAAGAAACCAGCCCATAGGAAATTTAAGGGGAAAAAGAAGTGCTTAAGGTTTTTTAAAAGAAAGCCTTTTAGCAAAAAGAACATTGATCATTGGTATCCTTGTGGGAAGCAAGGACACTTTGCAAAAAATTACCTTGTTGAAAGATATAAGTCTGCTTGCACGATGTCTCAAGTGCTATAATGTTCAGGTACAACTTTATCTAATATAGATGTTGAATCCTTGTACTCTGAATAGGGAGAACAAACAAAAACAATTGTGTTTGCCATCTAAGATTCATCTTTAGTTGATGAAGAGGTACCTCCTATTGAAGAATTTGAGCCTAAAGATTATTTACCTATCATTATGATCTAAGTTGATTTTATCCTTCAAGAAAGCATTCTATCTCCCTATGTTACAATACACATTTTTCTATCCAAATAAGATAGGCCTATCAAGACAATTGGATTCATGGATACATATGTAACGAGAACCATGATGAATCCATAAATCCTCACAGAAGATGCCTAGAAACCTCATTATGAGTACTTCGAAGCTATAGACAGTCAGAGATCAAGACATCTCTAATCAACAAAAAACCTATCAAAATTTAATTTTTCCTATAATGTATGGTATGAATGGAAGTCTTTGGAAGCAAAATACATGGCAAAGATCTTCTTGTCAGCTTTGATCTATATTATAAAGCCCAAAGACTACTGGTTCTTCCTATAGGCATTAAATCCAAAAGAAATTTCCACATATTCATAACTACTCAGAAGATCTATACTCTCACAGATGCTCCTAAAGAATATTTTAAGTTTGCCGAGAAACTCCAATGATGTTGTGTAAAATGTCATGCATATTTCAACCATACTCATTTATTATGAAAGAATCATGATATTTTCATTTAACTCTCTTTTATGTTGAACGAAGATAACAACCCTACAAAGGAAACTCATCCCAGAATGATCCCAAATAACTTTACCTTGGTAAAAAAGGAATGCAACCAACTCCTCACATTAGGATTGGTCAGACCAACAAAACCTAGTTGGGCTTGTCTAGCATTTTATGTAGACAAATAGTTTGAACAAGTTAGAGAAGAGGCTCATCATTTATTACAAAGCTTTGAATTACTTTCTACAAGATGATAAGTTTCCTCTTCCAAAAACTTAGATGCTGCTCTCATATCTAGACCAAGCCTAAGTATGCTCTAAATTTGATCTCAAACTAGAATTTTGACAATTGGGGATTGACCCAAAAGATCAATACAAGATGGTCTTTTGCATTCTAGGTGCTCAATACTAATGGACAGTCATGCCATTTAGACTTAAAGTCACCTTATCACTATGTTAGAAGGTGATGATAAGCATGTTTGAGCTCATTATGCATAGTATGTTGTCTGTATCGATGATATCCTATTATTCTTTGATGACAAGTTAGCCCATGAGAATCTCTTATAGCAGTTCTTAGATTTAGTCTAGGCTTATAGAGTTTTGCTTTCCAAAAGGAAAATTTTTATTGGGAACCTAATATTGAATCCCTTGGGATGAAGTTTTCTAATGGTTATTATCAACATAGCCCACATATTACTCAAGAACTCATCAAGTTTCCAAATAAGAACTTCTCTACTAAGGAGATCTAATAGTTTCTTGGTATTGTTAATTATATTAAGGATTTTCTTCATGAGTTTTCTAAGTTTACTAGTTAGTTGTCTAAGATATTGAAAAAGAATGCTTCTTCTTAAATAGATGAACAAGCGATAGCTATTAAGGAGCTTAAGGAGATCCGCCAAAATCCACCACCTTTGAAGATTCATGGCATAGGCCATAGAATCCTACAAACATATGCTAATGATGAGTTTTAGAGAGCCATACTCATTGAAAAGATCTATGAAAATAATACTACTGTGGATATGCTAATGGACAATTCAAAGAAGTAGAAAAGCATTATTATATGGTCTACAAAGAAATCCTTCACATTAAGTGTGGCATTAAGAATTTTGAGTTTCACTTTGTTGGACATCATTTTATCGTACAGATGGATAACTCCTCTTTCTTGAGGATTATAGATTACAAGAACAAGGATGTTCCAGAGCCACAACTGTTAAGGCCTAAAGATTGGTTCTCTAAGTATTAGTTCACCACATGACACATCAATGGAGATACCAGTATCACCCCTAACCTACTCTCTAGACCAAAATCTGTCCATCTCATCTTTACCTCAAAAACTATTTCTATTATCCTCATGGCCTCATCCTCATTAAGCAGATCTACTAATACTTTTTCGGCCACTCCTATATCTAGTGAAGCATTCCAAACCCTTAATGGCATTAAGGATTTTGCAAGGAATAATCTTTTCCTTTATCTTGTGAAATTTTTAAATGCTAATAATTATAGTCCTGATGAAATATGCTTTTATCTAGATTACCCATTCTTATGTTTCATATCATTATCCTCCATTATTTATTTTCCAGAAGATGAATTACGGTACCTATGGTGCATGCCACTTCTATATTATTTTGCAACACATATGTTTCTTCACAAGATGGTTTAGTTTTTGCATGATGAACAAAATGAACTATTTTTGCTATAGGTATTCCTGTTATGGTTTGATTTCATGGAAAATTGGATATAATTATTTCACAAAGCCATCTAGAAAGAAATAGGATTATAAATACAAGTCATCATAGTACCATATGACGTGAGACAAGCTATAGAGCCACAAACATCATCCTACTGTTAGTTATGGAAAACTCTCATAAGATCACTTGATCGTAACCATGAAGAGAGAAAAGCATTGTACAAGCATCTTTGTTACATGAACAAGGTGCCAACGTACCCTCATAAGCCAATACTTGTCAACAACTCATGTGGTATTGATCATTTTTAGGATGATGAGTTTAGATAAATACTAGAACCAAATCCTGAACCATCTTAAGACATTAGAATCAACTAAAAGGTTTTGGACTCTTTTGGATGATCCCATGATCCCAAGATTACTATAACTATCATTATTCCCAAAGATAATCTTGAAATGTGTGATACCGAGCCCAACACTGTAGCCAATAAATAAATTCTATCCATGCATAGCTATAAAGTGACATATGTCTTCCTATTTTGACATGTGGCTCTAAGTTGTAATATGGCTAGGCAAATGTGTGACATGTGTCCTACTGTTATAAATGAGTCAACTTCACATGTGTTGTTGTAGTTTGCTAGGTGTTTTATGTTGTGACGTATGTCTACTGCTATATTTAGTAAGATGACATGTGTCCATTAGATTTATGTGTTGTACTCATATATAGGTAACAAGTGTCCCTAAAAGAGAATAACTATCTTAGACTCCAAAGGACTATTCTAATCTATTGTAAAGTCTTTTGAGTTCCATGCCTATAAATAGGATATTACAAAGCCCTATCTAACTTCATATGAGGATGCTAGGCTATTAGGCATGCTTTATTAGATTTTCACTCATTCAACTTTTTAAAGAAAGGCTTGCTAGATTTCCGACATCAATTGAGAGAACTGTAGCATGAAGATCGAATTCATTTCTTTCTTTGGTTTATTTTTTATGCACAAGATCCTCACATAGAGGCAAGTGTAGAGTATACTTTGGACTTAGGATGAGAAAACCAATAAAAGATTAGAAAATATATAAGCAAAGGCCTTGGAAAAATAAAGGAGGAACCTTGAAGTAATTTAAAAAGCCATACATATGTGCAAAGAGAAGAGGTTTTATTTCAACCAAGCTTGATCCCAAAGTAAGGTATAATTCCCTCTTTATAGGCATGGAACTCAAAGGACTTTGCAATAGATTGGAATAGTCCTTTTGCGTCTAAGATAGCTATTGTCTTTTAGGGACACTTGTCACCTACATGTGATTACAACACATGACTCTAATAGACATGTGTCCTCTTACTAAATATAGCAGTGGACATATGTCACAATACAAAACACTTAGCAAACTACAAGGTCACATGTCAAGCTAATACACTTATAACACTAGGATATATGTCACATATCTACTTAACTTTATTACAACTTAGGGACACATGTCAAAATATGAGGACACATGTCACCTTATGGCTATGCACAGGTAAACTTTACCTGTTGGTGCTATCTACATTACTAGGCTTTGTATCACATACTTCAAGATTATCCTCAAGAATTGTGATAGTCAAGGTAATCTTAGGACTATGGGATCATCTAGAAGAGTCCAAAACCTTCCCAATTGATTCTAATATCTTGAGCTTGTTTTGGATCTGGTTCTAGTATCCATTCAAACTCATCATCTTAAAAAGGATCAATGCCATTTAAGGTGTTTATGAGCAACTGCTTAGGAGAGTAGTTGGCATATTATTCATATAACAGAGATGTTTGTACAATGCCTGTCACTCTTTATGGTTGCGATCAAGTGATCTTGAAAGAGTTTTTCATAAGTAGTAGTAGGATGATGGCTGTGGCTTTGGAGCTCATCCTATGTAATATGGCTTGTGAAATATAATAATAACTTGTATTTTTTATCCTACTTCTTCCTTGATGGCTTTGTGAAATAATTGTATATATTTTTCTATGGAATCAAACCATAACAAGAGTACCCATAGCAAGGATAGTTTATTTTTTTCATTATGTAAGAACTGGACCATCTTGTGAGGGGACATCTATGCTGCAAAATAATACAAAACTGGCATGCACCATAAGTACCATAATCTATCTTCTAGAAAATAAATAATGGAGGATAATGTTAGGAAACATAAGAATAGGTAATCTGAATAAAAGCAGGCTTTATCAGGACTACAATTAATAGCATTTAAAAATTTTGCAAGATAAAGGAAAAGATTATTCCTTGCAAAATCCTTGATGCCATTAAGGGTTTGGAATGCTTTACTAGATATAAGAGTGGCTAGAAAAGTATTAGTGGATCCACTTGATAAGAATAAGGGCATAAGGATAATAGAAATAGTTTTTGTGGTGAAGATGATATGGACGAAGTTCGGTCTAGGGAGTACATCAGGGATAGATTGGCTTCTTCTTTGATGTGTTATACATTAAATTGGTACTTAGAGAACTAACTTTTGAGGCTTAATAGTTGTGGCTCTGGAACTCCTTTGTTCTTGAAATCCATAATCATTGGGAAGGAGGAGTTATCTATGTATACAATAAAATGATGTCCAACAAGGTGGAACTCATATTTCTTAATGTCGTACCTGATGGCAAGGATTTCTTTGTAGATTGTATGATAATACTTTTCTATTTCTTAGAACTGTCTATTGGCATGTCCACTATTGCTTTCCACCAATGTCTTCAATGAGTATGGCTCCTCAAAACTTATCATTGGCATCTATTTATAGGATTTTGTTCCTTGTGTTGAGAATCTTTAAAGGTGGTGGATTTTAGTAGATCTCTTAAAGCTTCTTGATGGTTGTTGTTTGTTTATCTCCTCAAGAGGAGGCATTATTTTTCAATATCTTGGATAGCTGGTTAGTATACTTAGAGGACTCTAGAAAGAAATCCTTGATATAATTGATGATACCAAGAAATTATTGGATTTCCTTAGTAGAGAAGTCCTTATCTAGAAGCTTAAGGAGTTCTTGAGTAATATATGGGCTAGGTTGATAATGACCATTAGAGAACTTCATCCTAAGGAATTCGATATTAGGTTTCCCAATAAAATTTTTCTTTTTAAAGAGCATAACTCCATGGGCTTGGACCAAATTCGAGAATTATTGTAAGAGATTCTCATGGTCTGACTTGTCCTGAGAGAACAACAAGATATCATCACTATAGACCAACGTACTGTGTAGGATAGGCTCAAATATTCTCATCTTCACCTTCCAAAATAGTGATGGGGCAACTTTGAGTCCAAATGGCATGATCATCCATTGGTATTGAGCACTTAGAATGTAAAAAGCCATCTTGAATCAATCTTTTGGGTTAATCCCTAATTGCTAAAATCCTGCTATATGATCAAATTTAAAGCATACCTAGGCTTGGGCTAGATGTGAGAATAGTATCTGGGTCTTTGGAAAAGAAAACTTATCATCTTGCAAGAAGTGATTCAAAGATTTGTAATCAATGACGAGCTTCTTCGTTTCTCTAAATTGTTCAAACTACTTATTTACATAAAATGCTGGACAAGCCCAGTTAGATTTTGTTGGTTCGATCAATCCTAACGTGAGAAGTTGGCTGAATTTCTCTTTGGACAACATAAGGTCATCTGGGGTCATTTTAGGATAAGTGACCTTTGTAGGGTTAGTATCTTTATTTAACATGAATTAGAGTTGAATGAAGAAATTAGGATTCTTCCATAATGGATGAGGATGGTTGAAATCTACATGAGATTCTAGACAACATCATTGGAGTTTTTGGGCAAACTTAAAATATTCTTTAGAAGCATTACTGAGAGCATAGATCTTTTAAGTAGTTAAGAATGGCTAGAAATTCCTTTTGAATTTGATGCCTCTAGAAAAGGACATTAGTTTTTAGGCCTTATAATACAGATTGAAGTTGATAAAAAGATGTTTACCATTCAACTTGTTTCCAAGGACTTGTATCCATACTATACATTTTGCAAAAATTTGAATTTTGATAGGCTTTTTGCTGATTAGGGGTATCTTAAATCTCTGATTATCTACAGCTTGGAAAGTATTCATAATGAGGTTTTCAGGCATCTTTTGGGAGTATTTATGGATTCATCATGGTTTGCATTGCACTTGTATCCATGAATGTAATTACCTTGATAGGCCTATCATATTTGGATTGAAAAATGTATATTATAACTTGGGGAGTCGTAATGCTTTCTTGAAGGACAGAACTAGCTTGGATCATAAAGATAGACAGATAATCTTCAAGCTTAGATCCTTCAATAGGGGGTGCTTCTTCATCATTTGAGGGCAAATCTTGGATAGCAAACACTATTTCTTCTATTTGTTCCTTCTATTCAGAGGACAAGGATTCAACATCTGTATCAGATAAAGTTGAACTTGAACATTATAGGACTTGAGATATCATGCGAATGGACTTGTTTCTTTTGGTAAAGTAGTTTTTTGCAAAGTGTCTAGCTTTTCCACAAAGATAGCAACAATCGATGTTCTTTTTCTTGAAGGGCTTCCTTTTAAAGAACCTTGTGCACTTCTTTTTCCTCTTAAATTTATTGCCGATTAGTTTCTTAGGGAAAGAACACGAACATTTTTCTCTACCTTTACACTTTATTTCTAAGTAGGATTTGTTGTTGGCCTTCTTCAAGATAGATATGTTTATCTTGAAGTTCTTTGAAGAAGTTCTACCACTCACAGTATTTATCAAGGGCTACAAAAGTCATTTGATGAGTTTTTCTAAGGCCGATCTGGGTTATTTCTCTTCTTGTGGTAAGAACATTTTTTGAAGCTTAAGATGGATTTCTTTAGGAAGTAATATGAGAGAGATATGATTTAGATTTAGATCATTGGATCTATTCAACTTGTAGAATAGTTGGGACATCTTCTGAAAGTAGAAGTCAAGTTCTTTCTTCTTGAGAGAGCAGCACCTCATAGAAAAATGATCTTGTTTCACCAATTAGCATATGAAAGAGACATCTCTAATGAATTGTTGTGGATTTTTCCTAAGGTTGTTGTTAGATAATTGGCTTGGCAGAATGGTATTTATCTATATTCCCGAGGACTTTAGAACTAATCTCTAAGAGTACCAATAAACTTGGATACAAACTCTCTCAGAATAGTTTGCAAGTTAGCTCATTCTTTTGTAAGTTGTATATCAATCCACGCATCAAAGGAATGGAGTCTATCTTTTTTTGTTTTTTGACACAAGGATGTCATCAAAGGTGAACCAAGGACCATTAGCTAGTTTGGAGAAAGAATTTTCTACGACCAAGGTCACCATTGTTCAATGTCTTGGTGTGATTCTATATCAAAATTAAAGCTTTTAGCTTTCTGCTCTTCTCTTAATGGCTTTATCTTATCCTAGATACCATCAGCATGGGTGTTATATTGGAAAGCTCTGTTTTTGAATCTTTATCAGAATCACCATTATAGGATTTTTTGTGAGATGCCATAATGAGATATTTAAATCTATATCAACAAGCTACTCCTTTTGGGATCTTCTATGGCCTCAAATGGGATATCTGAATTCATCATAACTGGCTCTTTTTTCTTGAAATCTCCTAGTACCATATAAGCTTAAGGATTTGGTTGATTTTCTTGCTTTGTTTTAAGATAAAGATTTTGGACCTCAATTGAGAATTTTAGTTTAGCAAGTTCTCTGAACATTTTTTGGAAGGCTAGAGATCATGAAAAAGTATTTTTGAATTGTCTGGTGGTAAGGTCAGAGGAAATTTTTGGTAAGATGGTTGACTAGTATATGTGGGATAGAAAGGTTGTATCACCATTTGCTTATTAGCTTCTATTTAGGCAACTTGGGTTTTCAGTCTCCTTATCTTTGTTTTTTTCTAGTAGAACTCATCACTAAATTTTCTTTGATCTATGAGAAGACGAAGGTCTCTCTCAAGTGTGTATGCCTCAGTAACAAGGTCATCATGAAATTTATGTATCTTGGAGGCCAGAGTGTCAACTTTGGCTTCTGTAGAGTGGACTTTAGAGACAACTTGCTCTATCTTGCTATCAAGATCTTTCAAGACCCTGTCATGGGCATTGGTGCTTGTGGTTTACTAGTTGAAGGCCTTTTTTGCCTATGTGAGAGGCTTCATCCTCTCTTCACTATCAATTCCCTTTGACTATACATAAGGCTTTGATGGTGTATGACCAGAATTGTCGGTTTGTCTCTCCAGTGATGGGAATTCTTATTCATGATGGAACATCATACATAATTAAACAATTGAAGAGGGAAGAATTATATCTTTTGATGCTTGCATTCTGCATATGGTACTTTATTCTCTTCTTATAAGTGCAAGGCCTTTTCATGGTAAAGCAACGATTGGGGGCATGGCGGCTCAACATCTAGATCTTTGGGTTCTTGAGGTTGGTAACGGTATTTCCTAAAGACTTTATTTTTTTTCTTTTATTGTCTACGATGTAGGTTGTGCCCTTCACCATCATCGTCAGAGTCTCATTCATCACAAGAATATCCTAGATCATATTTTGAGGGATCCACATCCTATATAAAGTGTCTATTGATCTTATATATGTAAGTTGCTCTTTCATCTGAATCAAAACCACCTAAAGGGGTGTAAGGGTCTTTTACTTGAGTGGGAGTTGGCACAGCCATCATCTATTGGAAGATGACACCTTGATGGTCCTTTATGCTTCTTGACATCAAATATGGCCTTTACACATCCACTACTGAGTCTTTGGAATTGAAAACTGAAGGACTTTATTGTTTCATAAGTTTGATGTAATGACTCATAGTTGGTGATCCATTTTATGGGCATGAGTTTTTCAAGTTCCTTTCTTTCAAGCTGTCTTGGGACTTAGACAATCATGGGAACTTCTTATCTTATGCCAGAAAAAATCATTAGAGTGTTGGGTGTTCCTTGATTTTACATATCAAGGCTATGATTTTGCAATCTATACACGATTTGGTGATGGAGAGTTACCATACCAACAATTTTTGTAGCCTGAGATTATAGTAGAAAGAGAAGGTTATTGTATAAGCTAGGTGCCAAAAGAATAGATGACTAAAGGAATTGTAGTTCCAAAGTTATGGATCCCTAAAATACTATAGAATATTTACCTAAAGTTTCTTTTACTCTTTCTTTACCAAAATATTCAGCTAATAGAATAGTAAACAATATTCCACCATCTTTAAAAATGCCATTATAGAGCAAGCAGTTTTGTATCTCATAAGTTCTTACAATATCTATCGAAAAAGAGGATCCTTCCCTTAAGGGATTAAAAGCACTAAGGTTTCCCTCAAGTCTCAACCTTACATAAACAAATATGTGCAGTCTTTTAAAATGGACCAATGTGTGCTTAGATCTTCCAAAGGAAAACAATATGTGACCCTTTCTATTCTAACGAAGCTCATATCTAGTTGGAAAAGGAAATGTTACACCCATTTTCACCTTGAAGCCATCTATCTCATCCTTTCACACCATGGAATAAAAGAGATGCCAGTTTCAAGAAGAATAGCACTCCTTGACACTCGCTTTGTTGAGTACCGAAATGCCATGATTAGTACTATGGTGACAACTCTCAATCCTTACCTTCCAATAGCTCTTAAAGTCAAAGTCCAAGTTCTAGGTGCTAAGCAAGTTTTAGCATTCTCAAACTTAATCAACTTCCAGATTTAAATCCCAATAGATCTCAAAAGACTTCAAGACAGGACTCTAAGGATGACTATTGACATAGAATCAACAAAAGTACCTTTTAAGATGCAATAGGCTCTTCCAATGGACTCAGCTCCCAAGCTTGTCTCTACAGCTAGTCCAACTGAAGGAAATGATGTGATTTTTGCCTTATCACTCTCAAATGATGAATCCAGCAACCAATACTAGTTTAAAAAGAGATCAAAGGTTTTTTACTTAGACAATATTCGTATGAATTCAACATTTTTTGTAGATGCTCTAAGTTATTCATTACTTTTAAAGAAATTAGTAGAATTCGTACATACACTCATTATTATTGTTGCTATTGTTATTTGTTTATACTGCTATTCTTTTTAAGCCCCTAAATCTTATATCTTCTTTTTTTTTTCTTTTAGCTTGTAGACCTTGAGAAAGAAATCCCTATCTCTTTTAAAGGCAACATGGGGATCAATAAATGAAGTTAATACTTATGGCTTATGCGAAGAAGATACTAGTTCCAATTTTTCTGGTAACAATGCATTAATTATTTCTCTTTATGAAATTTATAAAATTGAGACCTCTTGCAAGTATCTAAAATGACATTGGCTATTTTTATTATAGAGAACTTGCCTATTGAGGAGAATCCAAGAAGACACTTAAGAAACCCAAGAAGACATTAGTGTTGGAATATTACCCCATAAGCTAATTAGATTGACGTGTATAACTACTCCATATAACAATTTTGATTGAATGATATTCAGTAAAATGGTCATCTTAATCTTATGCGTTTATGATTCCTCACATTAATTTTAAAGCCTCTAAATCATACTAGACTATGGAACTTGGTAATGCATATGATGATGATCATGAAACGTGTTCCACAAATGCGATTTTAAATATTTCAAGTTGTATAATCTTATGATATGATATGGGGCATTTAAGATTCAGATGGACTTGCACTGACGATGTATATTCTAAGGAGTTGGATATTGCCCCCATTTTACGGCCAATCTATGTTAGACATAGATATATGTTAATGGGTGTTTGTTAGACAACAAGTTCACTGAAGGGCCACTTAGAGAATCCACTAGATAGCCATAGTGGCACATCAGTAGTGGCAAGTTTTTCTAGCTTACAATAGTGCATATAATTAGTCCTTTGACTTAATGTTCCATAGTAACCTTGTATTTGAATCTTTGTGCTTGAATTTTACTTTGACCACGTAGCGGGTCATCTGGGGCTTATGTTGGGCACAAGCTATTTAAGTATAGAGGTTGGTGAGTTTTAAGATGGGATTCATTTCGCCAGTCTGTAAAGAGGGGGTTGATCTCCTATGTATTCTAAGATGATCAATTCCAAAAAATCCTTGCGCAAGGTGATATGACAATTTGAAAAAATGAGTTTCTCAAAGTTGAAGTCATAGTGGGAATTGAACATCAAAAATAGATGTATAGTTATCGAGGCTATTAGGGAACTAACAAATATCTTATCTTGGGCCTCTTTTAACAAATAGGAAATGGAAGGATAATATTTGCACACAATCGTAAGCAATAATGGTTCACCTCGATATAATTCATTCATCCAATCATTGGGCTTCATGGGCTTGTGTTAGGCATTGACTATGGAGATTGGTACTCTTCAATTAATATATATTAATTGATAGAGTTATTAGTGCAAAGGAGTTAAAACTAATTTAGATATGTTTTGTATTCAAAATATCACAAAGAGTTGTAAGCCTATGTCTAATAAATTGGTGGACTTAATGGGTTATGCACAAAAGCCTAAGAAAACTCGTATTTAATAGGAGGAATTTCTAAGGAGTTACAAAATCAAGTGAGTTGTTTTGCCTAAGGGAGAGAATTAAGTTAGCTAATTTAATTGGTCACTTTGGCTTGATTAATTTAATTTTTAAATTAATCAAAATAATTTAAAGAGTTAAATTAGGCTAATTAAATTAAGTAGTTAATTTAATTGGTGCTATGTGACAATTTAATTAGTCAAAGTCAATTAAGGTGTTAAGTTGATTTAATTAACTTAAGAATTTAAGTTAAATTAATTAAATTAAAGAGTTAATTTAATGAGCTAGGGAATCTTAGTTTTGGATGGATATTAAATCGAAGAGTCCATTTGAATTAATTAAGTTGGCATTTTTATTTGTGAAATTAAAGATTCAATTCTAGCTAGAAGAATTTATAAAGTTGGCACATGTGTGGATGGTGAGGCTTCCATCCTCTCCTATAAATAGACATATTGGCTGGCCATAGAGAGGAATGAATTCCATGCTTCCATTTCTCTCCAAAAGGTAGCACAATTCATGTGTTGAGTAACTACGTCCTTAGATTCTCTCCCTATCTCTGCATTAAAACCACTACCTCCCTCCCTTTCTCCTATCATCTTCTTCCTCCTCTCTATTCTAGCTGAGAGTGTGAGGATTTTAGAGTTCTTCATTGTTGTGTGGATCACCATGGAGCCTTCACACTTGCGGAGCTTAGAATTGGAGATTGAACTTTCATAGTGGCTGATATTTGTAGCATTCATTAGGTGACTTTCGAGCTCCCATTCCTCCTGTTTTTTGGCCATATTGAGGCTGTGTTGGAGATGTCTTGGTGTGCAAAAGTTGCTGCATTGAGGAGCCTTGTACGTGGAGAACTTGATCCATCAATGGAGAGTGTAATTCCTACTTTGAAGGAGTTCAAGAGAAGATCTACCTCATTGCCTTTGTTTTTCTCCAAAATGTAACTTTCTAGCTTTCTAATCCTAATTTTTGACTTGTTGAGTGATCCATAGATTGGAGATTGCAAGTTAAATTTTTCCTAATTTGGTTTTAATTTATGGATCATTGCCTATCTCCTACTTTCAAGTGGTATCGAGCCATCTTCAATTCATGTGATGAATTGATTCTAGATCTCCAAATGCTTGATTTAATTAATGAAATTGAGTGTTTGGAGATGATTTATGTGGCTTTTGATGTATTGGATTGAAATATGTCAATATGTGTTTAAGTGTTAATTCATATATTGGTATGAGTTTTGATTCAAATCTTATGATGTTAAATTTTGATTTAGTGTTAGATGATATTATATGTTGATATAGCATGTTAATTATAGCTTTAAAGTATTTTAGCTATTTTTAGATCCAATTGGATTGGAGTTTATTGAAGATTTTTTCCTTATATTTTCTTTTTGAAGCACTTTGAGTAGTTGAATTTCTAATTCTAAAAGAGTTTAGAACTGAAAATTTTTTCAAAAATTGGGTGAATATGTGTCATGGGGATCTCCATGGAATTTGATACATAAAAACAAACAAGAGAGGATCAAAACGGGCCATTAGGTAGTTTAGTGCACGTTGTCGCCCAAGCCGCCCAACCTCGCAGGTAGCGGGCGTAGTATGCATATGCCAGCTGTGAGCTTGGGCAGCAGCGCACCAAGGCTGCCTTAAGGCCATCTTGGTCTATTTTTGTGGTGTTTAGTATTTCTAACTTGATGGTTCATGCAAAGTTCAATGCATAAAAGTTATGCAAGCATTTAAAATAAATGTTGGACATTTTTCTTGCTTTTAAAGTCAAGTTTAAGTTAATCTTCAAGTTTGTGCAAAAATGAGATGCATAAGAGTTATGCTTATTTTTCCCTTTAATTAATTGTTTATATGTTAAGCATTTAATTATTGGATTGAATGTCGATTCTTGCTATGATTCATTTAATTGTTGACTGGATGATGGATGTATAGGGATGAATATGAGCTTTTAAATTAGTTTTATTAATATTCAATGTCGATTGAATGGGTTGTATTAAATGGGGCTTGCATGCCTCTTGAAGTTTTACCTTATAATTGTTATGAGAGTAGAACTTTAGGAGTAAGGTTTTCTTTACTCTTGTAAATTGTTGCAAGGAGGCAAAGGAGGCTAAGGTAATTAAGGAGGCTTGACCCATGAATATAGGGGTTATATTTATGTAATAGATAGGATCTATTAATTTAATCAATGCACCTAAAGTCATTTAAGTAATACACCTATGGCTCTAAGTGCACTACTTGGTGAAGGCTCACGGTCATTCCACCCAGTAACATGCTAGTTGCTTTTACTTATTTATACTTTTTTTATTCTATTGATGTATGAGATGTATGTTTAGGATATAGAGAACCTAAATAAGCAAGATAAAACATTAATGTGATCTTCCAAGCAAAGAAAATCTCTCAACTTAGAAGAGACTTAGTTTTATCAAAATATCAAGTGAAATTGGATAATAGTAAACCAGGTTTATATATCCAGTCCTTCTAGCAATAGGTAAGTGACATGAGACATTACCTTAATTTTGTGTTGGCTTATGAGTTGTGGGATACTTAATTGAAGGAAAGCTATGATCATTACCTTGGGCATAAGGTGTACTTTGATTTAAAATTTATCATGATATTGTCCCATGATTCATGGAATGTTCATAATTGAGTTTATAATGAAAGATTGATTGGTAGGTACAACTTAACACCTAGTAGTATATATGTCGCATGAGTCTTGGGTTAATATAAAAAGTGAGGCAAAATATGTCAAGAATTACATAGAGAGCAATTGGCAAAAGTTGCCTACCTTAGGATCATAAGTGGACATATCACAAGTCGTGGGTCAACAAATGATGGCTTTGGACCTTGATTCTCATTACGAAATGAGATTTTCCAAATTCCTAAGAAGTTAAGGAATTTGATAAAATAGTGGTAGAATAACATGCTCGAAAGTCCATAATCATATTTTAATATCAAATTAAATCAAATGCTTATATTCTCTTTTTTGCATTTGTAGTTTTGTAAAATCCCAAGCATGCTTCAAAATTCACTAAGCATCATATCGGAAACTAATAAACTTACCGGGCCAAACTACTGCGATTGGCTTCATTACCTCAAAATCATTCTTGACTCAGAAACAGTAGATATATGCTCTTAATCAAAGTCCACCAAATACCATAGGCAAGGATGCTGATCAAAACACCCATGAAACATTCATAAAATAGGTATACAGTGGCCTCCAAACTTGTTGCTTCATGATGGCCTCCATGTCTAATGAGCTTCAAAAGTCTCATGAGCATATGAAAAGTGTCGCCAATATACACTTACACCTATAAGGGTTGTATGGTATACAAATAGGGCATGAGAGGTACATGCTTTTAAAAGAGCTATTTAGGGTAAGGATGATTGAGGGGTCTAGTGTCCATGATCATGGGCTTAAAATGATCAGGCTTATTGAGAAGCTCACTACTTTGAAATTAGTAATAGACAATGACCTCTATGTGGATTTGATCCTTCAATTCTTACGTAGTTCATTTTAGTAATTTGTGATGAACGTTAACATTTCAAAATAAGAAGTCATGATCAATGAATTAGTTAACATATTGGTAACCATAGAGGCGACAATGAAAAAGGATATGTCTTTGATGCTTACTTCCTTATCCAAGTCTAAAGCCCCTAAAGAAAAGAAGAAATGAGGTAAAAAGAAGAATAGTTCTTCTTCGAATGGCAAAGAGGCATTAAAATTGTTCGGTGGGGTTAAGATGAAAAAAAAAAGGATAAGAAAGATGCTACTTGTTTCTATTATGGTAAAACTAGGCATTGGAAACGTAATTCCAAGGAATACCTTGCAACCCTTGAGAAGGGTATATGCTTTATTGAAGTGTACTTAATGACTAATTCTTCCTCATGGGTATTTAATACCGCATATCGTTCTCAACTTTGTAATTCATTACAAGGGATGAAAAGACGAAAGAGTCTAAGTGATTTGGATATGATTCTACACCTTGAAAATGGAGCAAAAGTTGCGGCCAAGGTTGAAGGCATTGCCAAGTTAGACTTGGGGAACTCTTTTATTATATTAGATCCTTGCTATTATGTACCTACGCTTGTGAAGAATATAATTTCAATTCCTATTTTAGATCACAAAGGATTTGATTTTTCTATCTCAAATGGGAAATTGAAAGTAATAAAGAATGCTTCTTTGATTGCGAAAGGTACACTTAGTAATGGATTATACATTCTGGATTTTTTGGATTATCAGCCATCACTTATGCATATTCAACAAGGTAATAAAAGAAAATTAGATAAACAGGAAAATACATACCTTTGGCATGAAAGACTTGGACATATTTTTAAAAATAGGATGAATAAGATAGTAGCCCTCAAATCACTAAGTGTTAGTGGATTAAAGAATCTACTTAATGGTATATCTTGTTTAAAAGTAAAAATGACCAAGGCTCCTTTTATAGAACAAATGGAGCGATCCACAATTCCATTAGATTTGATCCATACAAATGTGTAGAGCCCATTAAGAGTTAGTGGAAGAGGAGGCTATTCATACTTTATTACCTTCATCAATGATTTTACTTAGTTCGGACATATGTGAAAGATAGAGATAGAGTAGGATCAAAATATTAAAACCAAAATAGGCAAAAGTAAAACTAATCCTCTCTTTCCCAAGGATTATAATCAAATACTAAATGAGGATTAGAAAGTAGAAAATTTACCTTTGTGAATGAAAACAAATGATTTAACAAGATCACTCCAAGGACTCCTCTAATGGATAATCTACAAGCTCCAATGATTTGGAGGGAAAATGTGAGGAATGCCAACCAGTTCCAGGTGGTTGACCACATGTCATATTTATAAGAGGTGATGGAAGCTCTTGGATGCTTCTGTCACACCTGTATATTAGCCAACTTACTTTCTTGTGCGTGCATTTGTATTTCATGTTCATTTGCATTTCAATTAACATTTACAATTCATCTCATAGGGCTTGGGTAACTGATGGAGCGGTTACTCCCCTCCTTTCTCTCTTTGGTTGGAATGTCGGGTCACTGCGGCTCTTCTTTTCTTATAACTTCTAGTATCTCGAGTCGACCCAAGCTTGATTAAAAGAATTTTTTTGTGGCTTGCTTTGAGGACTATATCTTTTGCTTATAGTTCTAGATTTTGCAAAATGTCGTATATAGAGCACATCTTACCTTTTGGGTGTGTGTGCATATCTGTGCATAAGGTATGCACATTCGTTAATATTCTATTTCTCACGTGTACACACTAAATTGCTTCATTCACTTTGCTCTTTTTGCTATAATCCCACCTACAGCTATATTTTGATATATTCCTTCAGGTGCTATGGAGCCCCCTCCCCCCCAAAGTCTAGTAAGCATTAGTTAAGCTAGATTTTCATAGCAAGGCGCTTTGAGTTAGTGGAGCACTGTAGTAGTGCTGAAGCCCTATGTGTTATAATGTTGAACCAAGGACACTTCGCCTTATCTATAGAAGGAGTCAACTGAGTTATGAATGAACTTTGGTAACAGCTCAATCTATAGAATTGACTCCTCAATTTGATTTTCCTCTAAAATTAGAATTTAATTAACTTAACTCTTTAATTTAATTAATTTAACTTAACTCCTTAAGTTAATTTGACTAGTTCATTGTCATATAGCCCCAATTAAATTAATACCTTAATTTAATTGGCTTTAATTTAACTCTATAAATTATTTTGATTAATTTAATACTTAAAATAATCAAGCCAAATTAACCAATTAAAATAGTCAACCGATACTCTCTAAAGACACTAACTCCTTAGAAAATTCCTTCTATCAAATAAAAGTTTCTTTAAGCTTTTGTGTATGACCCATTAGATTCATTCATTCATTGGACATGGACTCACAACTTTTGGTGATATTTTGAATACAGAAATATTCACATTAGTGTAAACTCTTTTAAACTAATAACTCATTTAATTAATCTCTATTAATTGAAGAGTATCCAACTTCATGGTCGATGTCTAGCAACAAGCTTAAGAAGCCCAACTAATTGGATGAATGAATTATATTATGATGAACCATTATAGCTTATGCATACCATGCAAATATGGTCATTCCATCTTTTATCTCCTGAAAGAGGTTTAAGGTATGATATTTGTCAGCTCCTTAATAATTTCAATAACTATGTCTCTACACCTAATGTTCGATTCCCTTTTATGATCTCAACTTTGAAAAACACGTTTTACAAATTGTCATACTATCCTGCATAAGGATTTCTTGAAATTAATCATTATAGAATACATAGTTTGCACTTGTTCTTCACAAAATAAGGAAACAAATCTCATCTTGAATCTCATAAACCTCCATGGTTAAGTAGCTTATACTCAATCTCAACCCTGTATGACCCATTATGTGGTTGAGGAGAAATCAAAGCATTAGGACCTAAATGTAAGGTTACTGCAGATCCTCAAGTCCAAGGACTAATTATATGCATTATCGTAAGCTTGAAAACTTGCCACTACCGACATACTACTATAACTATCTAGTGGATTTTCTTGGCAGATCTTTAGCAAACTTGTTCTCTAGCAAGCACCTACTAACATGCATCCTTGTCACACATAAGCAATACTTGGAGTATGCATCTTTAGTGCAAATTTATCTGAATCTTAAATGCTCTGTTTCATAAGAGTTTATGACTTGAAATACTTTAAAATCATGACTATAGAGACTTATGTCATGATCACCATTATATGCATGATCAAGTCCCATAGTTTAGTATGATTTCAGGATTTCAATCAAATGTAAGTAAAGTATAAAAAAAGGCATAAGATAAAGACTGCCATTTAATAAATATATCATTCAATCAATATTGTATCACAAGAGGAGTAATTTTACACGTTAATCTAATTGGCTTGTGAGATACTATTCCAATAATGTGTATCTTATAAAGTACAAGTTTAAAGCTTTTTAAAAGTTCAAAGAGTATAAGAATGAAGTAGAAAAGCAATTAGGACTTGGTACTAAAACTCTTTGATTGGATTGATGAGATGAATACTTAAGTACTGAATTCTTTGATTATCTATGAGAGAATGGGATTGTTTCATAATAGACTCCACTCATCACACCTCAATAATATAGAGTAGTCGAGAGGAGAAACTGTACTTTGTTAGATATGGCACAGCCCATGATAAACTTTACAAATGTCCCAATCTCCTTTTAAGGATACATCCTTGAGATGGTGTTTTGGCTACTAAATGTAATACCTTCAAAGTTGGTACCAAGAACACCATATGAGATATGGTTTGGAGAAGCACCCTCTTACTCGTATCTAAGAGTTTGGAGACTTCACATACGCTAAAAGACTAGTAAGAGACAAGTTGGATGCGAGATCTACTTTGTGCAAGTTTGTAAAATACCTAAAAGAGTCTTTAGGTCATTATTTCTACGATCCCTCGAAACAAAAGGTGTTTGTTTTGAGAAATGCTATTTTTTGAGAAAAATAGTTTCTCTTTGATAGAAAAGGCGTTGTCGTTGAACTTGATGAAGTACAAGCAATCAAGCTATCCCATAAGCAATAAACGCAAGAGAGCAAAATGAGCTTAACATATAACTTCTGAGAAGATTAGATTGAATTAAGAAGCAACTCAAAATGTTTGAATTCCTTCATGAGATAGGGCAAATGAAAAGGGATCCGAGGACTTATGTAAAAGATATGTTGGACATAAACTTGAGTTATTGATTTAAGGCTATGAAATCTAAAATGGACTCCATGTACTCCAAAAAAGTATAGACTTTAGTAGATCCACTAAAGGGTAAAGTACCCATTGGTTACGAGTGGATCTAGAAGCGTAAGCTAGGATTTGATGGAGAGGTAACATCTTTTAAGGTTAGACTAGTGGCCGAAGGTTATACTTAAAGACTGGGCATTAATTTTGAGAAAACCTTTTCACAGGTTTGTCGCGAACTTGTCCCTTACAAGCTATCATGTAGCACTTAACCCCTTATTCACCCCTTGCAACACCCCTTTCTTGTCCAAGTGATATGTGTATACTAAATGAGTTAGCTAAATGTTAATAATAAGAGAGAGTTAAGAGAAACTCAAACAGGTTTCTATTACTCAGTTTGTACTTTGTTTACACTTTGTTCTCTACTTCTTGGTTTCACTACTTAGTTTGTTACGAATGATCTCTTAATCTATTTATACTACTCTCCTCCTAAATTGACTGTGGCGATCAACTTAATCCTACACTCTAGATTACAAATCTAAAACTTTCCCTACTTTGAAAATTTCTAGAAACTACTCTAGAGTTTTCCAAAAACCTACACTAGAAACTTTTATACAACTCCCACAACTTTGTACAACTATGTACAAGATTATAAAGTTTTCCTGGACCTTTCTTAACCTCTATTGTCTAGCTTTCTTATGCATTTTTGGTCGAGGCATGATATTTTCCCCCTTTAAAGTTAGCGATGTCCTTTTTGCGTTGAAGTCTTAGAGTTGGTCTTGGAATGCCACAAGTCTACTTTAGTCTCCTAGGTTGCCTTGAACTCAGGTAGTCTTTTCCATTTGATCAAGTATTGGGTACTTGTTGGCATGCCTCGACGTCTCTCAACTTTTGATGTCAAGACTTCCTCTACTTCCCTATTATATGACTACATCATATTAAGAGGTGCTCAACGCGATTCCCTTTAGCTTGGGCCTTTCTCGTCCCCTTGGTATAGCTTTAGCATACTTTTGTGGAAGATTGGGTGAATTTTCAACGTATTCAATAGGTCAAGTTGGTAAGACACTTTGCTTATCTGTGTAGTGATTTCAAATGGCCCTTTGTACTTGCAAACCAAGCCTTTGTGCATCCCTTGCAACACTGAAATTTTTAAGGTAGTAATTTCACCAAGTCTTGGTCACCGATAGTGAACTTCTTCAGACACCGTTTCTTGTCTGTCCATTTCTTCATTTTCTTATGGGCTTTTTTCCAAACTTGAACGTTCTAAGTCAGCTTGCTCTTTCCATGACCTAGCTATCTTTACCACGCCAGGACTTTTCTCATCTATTGATGTTGTCAATGTGCGTGGTGAGTAGGGTTGCTGTCTCGTTGCAATCTCAAATGGACTCTATCCCGTGGCCTCATTCCACTACGAGTTATAAGAAAATTACACCACATCTATTAGCTTAGCCCAATCTCTTTGGTTGGCACTCACAAAGTGCCTCAAGTAACACTCTAGCAACATATTTACCTATTCAGTTCACTCATCAATTTGTGGGTGAAAGCTCGTAGAGAAGCATAACCTAGTCTCGAGCAGCTAATCAAATGCATCTCCCTTAAGTGATCTCTTGAACTGCTTTACAAGGATATCACCATTAGTTTATGCATTATTGCATGTTTCCACAAAATAGGTAATATGTTTCTTTAGGTTGCCTTTCCCATGAAATTGTTGGAGCTTTGATGGCTAGTAACCTATCAGTATCCTTAATACACCAATCCACTTAGTGTATGGTTTTGAGTACATGAGCGAATTTTGTGAAAGTCCACCATACTAAGCTCTAATGGTGTTAGTTATCATCTCTTGCAATTGTAGTACAGATAGAGTAGCAATGGATGTTGTAAAGTAATTAGATTTCTATACTGAGTCATGCTTGGGCATTGCTTCATCCATTTGCTTCTTATTTTCAACATTATTCGAAGAGGATGAACGATTTTTGCTAGGCTTTAATATTGAAGTTCTCCAATTTGCTCATTAATCAGGTGATCTGGAGGTCTTTATCTTCCGCAATCTTTTAAAGATCAGCTGTGGGTTGTGTGCTATTTGAGCAAGTTGTTCATCCACTATAGTTGTTTCAGTTACCATCACAAACCATGTTGCAAAAAGAGATGATTTGGACTTGATATTCATTGGACTTGCTAAGTTCAAGCATTTAATGGAGTAGTATAAATGATTTTGCCACCATTAGTGGATTGACCAGCTGTAGTAATAATATCCATACTATTTTTCTGATTCATAATGGTGACTTGGTTCTTTTAGGTGCTAAGGAACGTTTAGAAATGATGAGTGGAGTTTTGATGTAGGAGGAAGAGATGAGAGGCAGAGATTATTCTATTGAGCATGCCAAACACAAATTTTGAGTCTACAAAATGAATTAATAGACAAGAAAATATGAACAAATTCAATATTTAATTTAAAATAAAGTGGTTCCAATCTTTGAAAAATATATCTATGATTGAAGATTAATTCCCTTAATTCTTTTTCTTGGAATACGATTCAAGGGCTTGTTCTTGAACCGAATGCGTAATTTTCTCTTAGCCTATGGATAAAATCATGAATTACCTTGAAATCAAATATTTGTTTTGATGTCAAGATCTTCAAAATTTAATGGCTTTGAAGAAGATATAGAACCTTTGTGATTACAATACTTCTTCATGGTAAGAGTTCGGACTTGAGAGCTTGATGCTTGAATTTCTTGATGTGTGAATTTTTTTGTATGTGGTATGTCTCCCAACACCTCTTTTTATAAACATAAATTAGGATTTGATGGCTTGAAACTTGAGTTTCTCCTTTGGGCTTGATACTATTTGGGATGGGCATAATTGACTAATGGGCCACATGTAAATATAGTTTGACCCAACTAGCTAATTCAAAATAAATAAGAATTTTATAATTCATTTTGGATTGACATATTTTATGAAGCCTAAATTTATTATGAACTTTAACTTTGGACGGAATCAATGGCCAATTTATTTGGGCTATCAAATAATAGTTTATCCTAATAAAATTTTAATGTCAACCAAGTGTAATTGTACTTGTCATAAAATTTATTCATTAAGCGAAATCTTGTTATGTAATTTACATATTTTCTTTAATCGTAGTAACTATTCATTAAATTAAGAGCAATCCCGCCTAAAGAGATTTGAGTTGAGAATTCAGGCAGTATGGTTTATTTTTTTAATTTATTTTTGAAGAGATCTTCTTATTCATCTACTTCTTAGTTTACAAAAATTACTTTTTTTTTTTTGTTCCCAGTAAGCAAGACATTAATACTTTATTCAAAATGCGATGTCACGGAACTATAACTATCAACTTAGCTGTCTGATTAAAACAAACACCGCATAATTAGCCAGGAAATGTGCCTCTGTAGTTTTTTCCTGCAATTTGGGTTCTTTTCCAATGAAAGCTAATGATGTCCACTCATTCTACTAGGCTGGAACTTTGATATATGATGCTGTTTTTCTTCTTCTTTTTCCCAGAAAATATAAATAAACAATACATTTAGAATTGCTCAAAGATAACTTTTTCTTAAATTGAAAAGCGAAAAGTTAATTTGGTGTATGCTTAGCTAAGGTTCTTACCTTTTAAGATGGTACTTGGGATGAATTCGTAAATTTTTTAAAATATTTTATAAAATATTTTAAAATTTATAAGATATCATAAATTACTAGTTAATAATTAATCTTTAAAAAGGGATATAAATTCTCTTCAGATTTTACATTGTATAAAATTTTTAATTTATTTTACATATAAATATTAGAAGTATGTAGATAAAATAAAACTATAAGTTTTTAAAATGATTGTTAGGATAATTTTTAATTCAATATAAGTAAAATTAAATGAATTTATTATAAAATTATAAAGTTAGGATCTTTGTTTTATTTCAAAAACTTACAGATTTGCTTTTTAAAAATTTTTAATTAGCACTTTATAACATTATACAAAGTTACAAACAATAAAAAATGTTTTAAGGAGGCTATACCCGTTTAATTAGAAAATAAATGATTTATTTGTATGATATAGGATAGCCTAACTGGTCTAACCCGATAATAGATGACTAGACAAAAGATATGATGTGGAGGAGCCCAATTACTTATTAGGCCCAACTCATCGTTGGTCGATCGAGTTATCAACAGGGCCTTTCCACTAGCATGAGTTTCAGCACTTTCTCCAGTCGACTAGTGTATGATTAATCAGATTGAGAAAGTCCGTTCATCACCCAACCAAGGAGATTTGAGTTCAACGGAGTTCCATCGCATCACCAAAGTCCACATAGGCAATTCAAAAGCAAGTATTCTCCTCAACCTAGGAGGTACAATAGGCACAACCTCCTCTCGGCCGCATTGAATGCTCTAACAAGCCATGTGCCTCTACATTAATAATAATAACAGTATTATTTTTTCAGCCCCCCCAGGGTAGTGCACCCCTCTTGTGTATTGCCATGTCCTATGGAGCTAGAGAAGGCACCACTTGAAACAGCACATAAGTTGGAAAAAATTTAAAGGTTCTCAGGGTAGGACAAAGGCTTTTTCTGTATACACAAGGGCATAATGGATATATCAACTTTACCAAAAAGACTATAAATATTCTATTGTCACCCTTTAGCGAGGTACACACATCATCCCTCAAAGCTCTCACGTTATTACTTTATCTTCTAATCAATTTAGTACTGACTTGAGTATCGAAATGCCCTTCGACTAACTTGATGTGTGCTATTAATTGTAGAACTCAACCCAATTTCATTGTATAACTATTTTCTCAACCTCACTCCAAATCAATTTGATTGGATTACAACCTAAAACCCAAAATACTACCAAGCAATCCATACCCTCGTCAAAGCGGTTAACTTAGTGAATTCTTTTGCAATTTTTAAGGACGTCATCATTATTTTAATTACTTTTTTGGTGGGGGGGTTGCTGGGTGCAAAAGTAATTTTACGTTGCTTTCTATTTTGTTTGTAATCATCTATATATATATATATATATATATATATTTTGCCAATAATGATGGTTCAAATTTTTGAACTTTTATTTTATTTTATATTTTATCTTATATTTTAATTTAATTAATACAAATTAAATATATTTAATTTTGAATTAATTATTTTTTAATATGTGTTATATATTCATAAAATGAAATGAAAAATAAAATATGAGTTAGAATAAAAAATTCAAACTATGTACAAAG